>CM075988.1:24253121-24281090 GCA_038087875.1 Malacoraja senta
AAAATGCAAGCAGTTTTTCTTTTCCTTCGTCCACGAGTACTTTTAGTATCCCCAGCCAATGGCCACGTGATGCTCACACTGATTAATGGCACTGTGCAATCTCAATACCACGAACTAAAAGAAAACCCTGGGCTTCGGAAGAGAGGGAGGCTTTTCATGGTATCCATGGAGAATATTTGGTTGAGAAATTTTAAAAAGAAAGACTTGCAGATGCCTAATAATTTTCACAGCAGTCCAATGCATTTTACAGCCAAGAAAACAATTTTTAAAATCATAGCTATTGATGTAATTTAGGAAACAGTGCTGCCAATGTGTGCATGATAAGGTTCACAAACAGCAATGTAACAACCACATGATGATCTGCATCCATGAGTTTGATGAGGATGAAATATTGACCAAGGCAGTGGGCAGATATCCCAGATCTTCTTTAAACCAGAATCAACGGACTGAATGGCCTTCTACTATGCAAGAAGATAGAAACAGAGAAACAGTAGCAAATAGATGCAGGAGTAGGCCATTCCGCCCCTTCGAGCCAGCACCACCATTCATATGATCATGGCTGATCATCTAAAATCAGTTCCCGTTTCTGCTTTCTCCCTATATCCCTTGTCCTAGGAGCTCTATCTAACTCTCTCTTGAAAACATCCAGTGAATTGGCCTCCACTGTCTTCTGTGGCAGAGAATTCCACGGAATCCACAACTCTATGGCTGAAAAAGTTTTTCCTCATCTCAGTCCTAAATGGCCTACCCCTTATTCTTAAACTGTGACCCCCCCTGGTTCTAAAATCCCCCAACATCAGGAATATTTTTCCTGCATCTATCCTGTCCAATCCCTGAAGAATGATCACCTCTCATCCTTCTAAATTCCAACGAATACAAGCCCAGTCGATCCATTCTTTCATCAAAAGATGTATGAAATATGAAATTGCATGATGAGATCGTCACCACTTGATGGGAGAAAGTGGTATCTCAGCTTAATATCTAATTTAAAAGAATGTCAACGTTAGTTGTTGGATTGGGTTTTGAATCTTCAGTCTCAGAAGTGAGACCGCTACTAGTTGAGCCACAGTCCAAAGCTAATCCTGCACACTCGTTATCTAAACATTATAGCTTGGGAATTCATCGCACTAAGTATATTGTGCTGCAATTTTAGCATATTATCTAACTTTTAGTGGATTTCAGAAAGAAGGCTTAGTGTGTTAACTCTAACAAGGAATACAAACAAGGCATATCAGGCAACTGAATCATCCTACTACAACCAGACAGCAGTGCTGAACTACTCTCCACCTCTGATTCTTGACTGGGCTTTGCTGGCTTTACCTTGCACTGAATCTTATTCCCTTATCATGTATCTATACACTGTAAATGGATTGATTGTAATCATGTATTGTCTTTCTGCTGACTGGTTAGCACGCAATAAAAAGCTTTTCACTGTACCTCAGTACAATAGACAATAGACAATAGGTACAGGAGTAGGCCATTCGGCCCTTCGAGCCAGCACCGCCATTCAATGTGATCACGGGCTGATCATCCCCAATCAGTACCCCGTTCCTGCCTTCTCCCCATATCCCCTGACTCTGCTGTTTTTAAGAGCCCTATCTAGCTCTCTCTTGAAAGCATCACGAGAACCTGCCTCCACCGCCCTCTGAGGCAGAGAATTCCACAGACTCACCACTCTCTGTGAGAAAAGTGTTTCCTCGTCTCCGTTCTAAATGGCTTACTCCTTATTCTTAAACTGTGGCCCCTGGTTCTGGACTCCCCAACATCGGGAACATGTTTCCTGCCTCTAGTGTGTCCAAGCCCTTAACATGTGACAATAAACTAAACTGAACTGAACTGAAGTCAAGAATCAACAACCAGGAGTGTTTTCTTGTCATAAGTCCCAGATCGAACAATTACATTCTTACATTTTGATTTTGCCTTAAGATTTAACCTGCTGTGAATCTAGTAAAGTTTGATTAAAGATAGTCTGAGGGTCTCCAATTGAGGTAGATAGTAGTTCTGGACTGCTCTCTAGGTGTTGGTAGGATGGTTCAGTTGCCTGATAACAGCTGGGAAGAAACTGTTTAAATGCTTGAAATACCAGGTCAGACAGCTTGACGTTCCATTAGGAGAGTTATGATGGCACTAGATTGTGCTTCATGGAGTTAAATGGGCTATTCTGACTTTTCTAAATTGGCACTGAAATATAATAAAACTTCTGAAGTGCAAGCTTGAAGTGAATACGTACGTTTATATCAATAATCGGGGAAGATAGGCTGAGATCAGAGAAGGATATTAGGTTAGGATGATTCGGTAGTGTTCTGATTGGACTATCTTTAATCGGACTTTACCTTGCACTAAACATTATTCCCTTTATCCTGTATCTGTACACTGTGGGTGGCTCGATTGTAATCATGTACTGTCCTTTCCGCCGACAGGTTAGCACGCAACTAAAAGCTTTTCACTGTACCTCGGTACACGTGACAATAAACTAAACTGATCAATAGACAACAGACATTAGGTGCAGGAGTAGGCCATTCGGCCCTTCGAGCCAGCACCGCCATTCAATGTGATCATGGCTGATCATCCCCAATCAGTACCCCGTTCCTGCCTTCTCCCCATATCCCCTGACTCCGCTATTTTTAAGAGCCCTATCTAACTCTCTCTTGAAACCATCCAGAGAACCCGCCTCCCACCGCCCTCTGAGGCAGAGAATTCCACAGACTCACCATTCTCTGTGAGAAAAGGTGTTTCCTCGTCTCCGTTCTAAATGGCTTACTCCTTATTCTTAAACTGTGGCCCCTGGTTCTGGACTCCCCCAACATAGGGAACATGTTTCCTGCCTCTGGCGTGTCCAAGCCCTTAACAAGCTTATCTGTTTCAAGTGGAACTATCAAGGAAATCAAGCTGACTTGGGTAAAGTCCTCAGCCAGATCTGCATGGAAGGGTCTAACTCAACCCCGGGCGGTCACAGTTGCGCAGCGGTAGAGTGCTGCCTTTACAGCGAATGCAGCGCTGGAGACCCCGCTTCGATCCCGACCACAGGTGCTGTCTGTACGGAGTTTGTACGTTCTCCCGTGACCGTCTGGGTTTCCTCCGAGATCTTCAGTTCCCTCCCGCACTCCAAAGACGTACAGGTTTGTAGGTAATTGGCTTGGTAAATGTAAAAATTGTCCCTAGTGAGTGGAGGATAGTGTTAATGTGCGGGGATCGCTGGTCGGCGCGGACCCGGTGGGCCGAAGGGCCTGTCTCCTTGCTGTATCTCTAAACTAAACTAAACCTGAGTCTGAATGTTTTATCAAAATATACTCCTTGACCTGAACCACATTTGTGGCAGGTAGCCAGGTCCTCAGATGAACTGGGCAAAAAAATGACCTCTCACTAAGAGATATTATTTCTTAATATTCAATCTCACTAATATACAATTTAAAATGACCCCCCAAAGTACTGAGCAAAAGGAAGGGAGAAGTTGCTATTTGCATTGGGTTGTCCCATATATTGGAGGCTTTCTTAGATGAGGCTGTACTGATGGCACAGCAGGTTAAATCTTAAGGCAAAATCAAATTGAAAGAATCTGATTGTTCTATCTGATTGGGTTGTAATATTGTATCTGAACAAACTTTCAGTACACACCAGCAAAACTTTCAAAAACTTTGTAAGACTTGAAAACATTGTTAAGGATTCTCCTAAAGGGTAATTAAAGGATCAGTACAATTAAGAGAGTGCCCAATTTCAGGAACATCACAGAATGTCTCTGAGTGTTCAGATGTCAGAAGAATATCTAAGAGGGCAGAAAGCAAATCCTAAGATGCAATCTCATTAGTTACATCAAAAGCCAAGAAAGTTAAAATTAAATTAAGTAAAATTGAAGAAGAAAAACAGGGTCAAATATTGAGGCAGTGGAAAGAACATTTAGAGCAGACATTACAAACTTTGTTAATGCAAGATAGATGCTTGAAATACCAGGTCAGACAGCTCCATGTTACATTAGGACGGCACGGTGGCACAGCGGTAGAGTTGCTGCCGTACAGCGCCAGCAACCTGGGTTCGATCCTGACTGTGGGTGCTGTCTGTGTGGAGTTTGTACGTTCTCTCCATGACCACTTGGGCTTTCCTCAAGTGCTCCAGTTTGAAACAGCCCACACTCCAAAGACGTACAGGTTGTAGATTAATCGGCTTCGGTAAAGATTGTAAATTGTCCCTAGTGTGTAGGATAGTGCTGGTGTACGGAGATCGCTGGTCGGCACGGGCTCGGTGGGCCGAAGGGCCTGTTTCCGCACTGTATCTCTAAACTGAACTAACGAGGAGAGTGATGATGGCACAAGATTATGCATCATGGGTCAAATGGGTTATTCTGACCTCTCTAAATTGGCACTGAAATACAATTGAACAAAATATGCATTATATCTTCAATAAAACATGCTCTGCCCATTGGCTAATGTGAGAAGTTTGATAAGCGCACATTTGCTTTAAGAAAAATAAAAAGCCCATTATAGAAATAAATAACTTGTTTTTAAATTCATGATCTCAACTCAACCCCAGGCACAATCCAGCCAACTAATTACTGAATACGGTCACCGCCGATCCCAGGGAACCGTAAATGAGTCAGACTTTTACTGTTGTTTAAGAAAGAACAGCAGACGCTGGAAAAATCGAAGGTAGACAAAAATGCTGGAGAAACTCAGCGGGTGAGGCAGCTTCTTCAGACTGGAGGAGAATCACGACCTGAAACGTCACCCATTCCTTCTCAACAAATGGTATTTTTTTCCCCAAAAAGGCAGTAAGGAGTAAACCCAGTAAATAATGTATAGATACATAGATACATAGAAAATAGGTGCAGGAGTAGGCCATTCGGCCCTTCGAGCCTGCACCGCCATTCAATATGATCATGGCTGATCATCCAACTCTGTATCCCGTACCTGCCTTCTCTCCATACCCCCTGATCCCCTTAGCCACAAGGGCCACATCTAACTCCCTCTTAAATATAGCCAATGAACTGGCCTCAACTACCCTCTGTGGCAGAGAGTTCCAGAGATTCACCACTCTCTGTGTGAAAAAGTTTTTCCTCATCTCGGTCCTAAAGGATTTCCCCCTTATCCTTAAGCTGTGACCCCTTGTCCTGGACCTCCCCAACATCGGGAACAATCTTCCTGCATCTAGCCTGTCCAACCCCATAAGAATTTTGTACGTTTCTATAAGATCCCCTCTCAATCTCCTAAATTCTAGCGAGTATAAGCCAAGTCTATCCAGTCTTTCTTCATATGAAAGTCCTGACATCCCAGGAATCAGTCTGGTGAACCTTCTCTGTACTCCCTCTATGGCTATAATGTCCTTCCTCAGATTTGGAGACCAAACTGTACGCAAATACTCCAGGTGTGGTCTCACCAAGACCCTGTACAACTGTCACTTCAATTGATCCAGACAGTATTAATGGTCAAAAACACAGTGAATTGCAGATGTTGGATTACATTTAAAAAAAGACACAAAGTGCTGGAGTAACTCAGCAGCAACACTTCACATTCCACTTGGGTGGCTATAACGGTATGAATTTTAAATTCTCAATATTTAGGTAACTAACCTACAAACAACCCTTCCCCCTCTCCCCCCTCACTTCCACATTTTCTCCTCACTTCCCCATGCCCGACCTGGATTCACATTCATTTCTCTCTTTCCCACCCTCCCCTTCCGCCTGTATTCCTTTTTCTGGCTTCACAACTCACCCGTATTCTACCCATAACTCGCGCTTTTTGTCTTTCATCTCTGGCCTTTGTCCAACCATCTGTCGATGTAAAACTCCCCTCACCTGTATCCACATATGACTTGCCGGGCTTTGTCCTGGCTGGCCCCACCTGTCTTCCAGCTTTCTCTCCCCTCCCCACCACAGTCAGTCTGAGGGAATAACCCGACCCAAAATGTCACCCAAACATGTTGTGCAGAGATGCTGCCTGACCCGCTGAGTTACTCCAGTACTTTGTGTCCTTTTTTTAAATATTAACAATCACCCAGATCAGGAATATGTTCAGCGAAAATCATGTGTGACCAATTTAATAGAGTTATTTGACAAGATACCAGATAGAAGACGAAGGTAACAGCAATGGATGGGGTCCATCCAGAAGTCTTTCAAAAAAATGCCACACAACAAGCTCATCAGCAAAGCATAAAAGGATTGTCTGAAGCAGGGTCTCGACCCGCGACGTCACCCATTCCCCCTCTCCAGAGATGCTGCCTGTCCCGCTGAGTTACTCCAGCATTTTGTATCTACCAAAGGATTGCGGTGACTGCTTGCTTCTTGGACTAGAGCAAGGGTTCCCAACTTGGGGTAAATTTCCCCCCAGGGGGGTACATTTCGCCTACCCAGGGGGTAAATTTGTTGATTCTGTACATATTTCTTCTCATTGACTGACTGTGTTTGGTTCTGGTATCTGTTCATCATTAATTGTTCATAAATAAGTGAAATAACATTGTTACTTGCTATTCAAGTTGCCAGGGGGTGAACGGGACGAAAAAGGTTGGGAACCCCTGGACTAGAGTAAGGTGGTGGTGGCGTTCTCAGAGATTAGTGTGAGGGCTATTACTTTTTTCTTGTTTATCCGTTTTAATAACCTGGACTGCAAGGTAAAAGCCATAATTTGTACATTTGTCGATGTGATAACATGTGGGGGTGATTGTGAACCATAAAGAGGTGGTGATATATGAAGCAAGATATACTGTATATAAACAGGCATATGAAGAATAATGCAGTGAAACGCCAGGTGATGCATTTTGGTCGGGTGAATGAAGAGCAGTAATATAGTATGAAGGATACTATTTTAAGAGGTGTACGAGAGCTAATAGTCCTGGGGCAGTGTGTGTACAATGGCAAGGCAGGTCAAGAAATGAACATGGTTAATATTGCATGCCCAATTCTGGGCTATATCAGTAGAGGCACAGGCATCATGGTGCTGCAGCAGTTAAGTTGCTACCTTACAGCCCTTACAGCACCAGAGATCCTGGCTATTTGTGCTTGTCTGTATGGAGTTTGTATGTTTGTATGTATACTTCAAATCGGCTGTTTAAAAAAGAACTGCAGATGCTGGAAACATCGAAGGTAGACAAAAATGTTGGAGAAACTCAGCGGGTGAGGCAGCATCTATGGAGCAATGGAATAGGTGACGTTTCGGGTCGAGACCCATCTTCAGACTGATGTGGGGGTGGGGGGGGGGGCGGGAAGAAGAAAGGAAGAGGCGGAGACAGTGGGCTGAGGGAGAGCTGGGAAGGGGAGGGGAAGGAGGGAGAAAACAAGGACTACCTGAAATTGGAGAAGTCAATGTTCATACCGCTGGGGTGTAAACTACCCAAGCGAAATAAATCGGCTGTTCTGATTAAGAGAAAAGTTGTGCCTAATTACTCTAGTTTAAGGATCGATCTCTGTCTCAGATTTAGTTGCAGTTATAATTTAGCATTTAACTCAACTTTGACTTTCACATTTATAATGTTATAGAGTGCTAAACAAGCTCCTGATAGCAGTAGTCTCGTAGCTAATTGGGTAGCTAGGTATAATTGGTTCTCTGCTAATTATAAAGGAAGCAGAACACTTTAAGTACATGGTGGGTCAAGCAGCATCAGTGGAAGCAGTTAATTGGTACTGGGCCACTTCAGTCTTTGCTTAAACATGCATGAAAAGTTGAATTCCAGAGGTGATTATGAGACGTTTGTCCTTGACACCAAGATACAGTATAATTTGACTGTGCAGCACAAAGAGCCCGAATAAAACTGAAACCAATAGACAACAAAGAGAAAAGCACTCTAATGTTTGGAGTTGTACTTCACACAATTGAAGATGTTATTGCAGCCTGGATAACCACCAGTGGGAGAGTCCAGGACTAGACGTCATAGCCTCAGAATTAATGGACTTTTTTTTAGGAAGGAGATGAGGAGGAATTTCTTTAGTCAGAAAGTGGTCAATCTGTGGCATTCTTTGCCACAGATGGCGATGGAGGCAAATTCAATGGATATATGTAAGGCAGAGATAGATAGTTTCTTGATTAGTACGGGTGTCAGAAGTTATGGGGAGAAGGCAGGAGAATGGGGTTAGGAGGGAGAGATAGATCAGCCATGATTGAATGGTGGAGTACACTTGATGGGCCGAATGACCTAATTCTACTCCTATCACTTATGTTGACCTTATAATCCCTGCATGTCCTCCTCAAGGCACTGTCTGGGGCTCAACCATCTTCCACTGTTTCATTACCGTTGTTCCTTGCATCAGATGATCAGAAGTGCGGATGTTCACTGATGATTGCACAATGTTCAATTCCATTTGCATCTCCACCATCAAATGAAGCCATATGCCTGTCGCCAGCAAGACCTAGACGGCATTTAGGCTTCAACTGATGAGTGGCAAGAAACATTCCAGTCACAGAAATACCATGGTATGACCATTTCTAACAAAGGAAGTCTTCCTCCCTATCCCTGACATTCGTTGGCATGACCACGGCCAAGTCCCTCACCGTCAATATCCGGGCGTCACCTGCGACCAGAATCTCAATTGCACCAGCCAAATCATTCCTGTTGCTACAAGATCGGGATGTGTTCAAGAGAGATTTCGATTTAGCTCTTCGGGGTAACGGAATCAAGGAATATGGGGAGAAAACAGGAACAGGGTACTGATTCTGGATGATCAGCCATGATCATATTGAATCGCGGTGCTGGCTCGAAGGGCCGAATGGCCTACTCCTGCACCGATTTTCCATGTTTCTATGTTTAAGAGTGGGGTTTGTGGGGGAGTGCATCTAAACAACTCTCAAGAAAATTGATAGCATTCAGGACAAAGCAGCTCATTGAGTGGCACCCCAGCAAATCTCTTGCACCTCTGCCACAGAGGGTAGTTGAGGCCAGTTCATTGGCTTTATTTAAGAGGGAGTTAGATGTGGCCCTTGTGGCTAAAGGGATCAGGGGGTATGGAGAGAAGGCAGGTACGGGATACTGAGTTGGATGATCAGCCATGATCATATTGAATGGCGGTGCAGGCTCGAAGGGCCGAATGGCCTACTCCTGCACCTATTTTCTATGTATCTATGTACCTCTGGTGGCCACCATCGTTAAATGCACTGGTAATGACTCTACGATGGTCTGAAATCACCCTCCACCACGAGGAACATCTTACAGATGCATGGAAACACCATTATCTGGAGATTCTCCTCATTGTATCATACCATCCCAACTTAGACATAAATTGCCATTCCTTCATCCACACTTGGCCAAATTTCTGGAAGTCTCTCCCCACAGTGCTGTGGGAGGACCTTCACCAGAAGGACAGCGGTGGTTCAAGCAGGAGACTGGCTGCTCTCTCCTCAAGGGGAATCAGGATTAGGCGACAAATTCTGGCCTCTCCTGAGATGCCCAGATCTTGAGAAATAAATTAAAAAATGCATTGTTTTTTTTAATGCCGTTTTGACCACCCTATCTACCTGTGACACCACTTTCAAGGAACCACGTACCTGCACTCCTAGATCCATCTGCTCCACAATACCCTATCATTCACCGTGTAGGTCCTGCTCATGTTAGACCTCCCAAAATACAACACCTCACAGTTTTATGTGTAAAATTCCATCAACCATTCCTCAGCCCACCTGCCCAACCGATCAAGATCCTGCTGCAACTATTAACAACCATCTTCACTATCTACAATACCACCCACCTTTGTGTCATCTGCAACTTTGCTAATCGTGCCACATATGTTCTCATCCAAATCATTAATATAGATGACAAACAGCTTGGGGAGACCAAACATATAAGAATGTTAAGGGCTTGGACACGCTAGAGGCAGGAAACATGTTCCCGATGTCGGGGGAGTCCAGAACCAGGGGCCACAGTTTAAGAATAAGGGGTAAGCCATTTAGAACGGAGACGAGGAAACACTTTTTCTCACAGAGAGTTGTGAGTCTGTGGAATTCTCTGCCTCAGAGGGTGGTGGAGGCAGGTTCTCTGGATGCTTTCAAGAGGGAGCTAGATAGGGCTCTTAAAAATAGCGGAGTCAGGGGATATGGGGAGAAGGCAGGAACGGGGTACTGATTGGGGATGATCAGCCATGATCACATTGAATGGCAGTGCTGGCTCAAAGGGCCGAATGGCCTACTCCTGCACCTATTGTCTATTGTCTATTGTCTATTGTCAAAGCAAAGGAATATGCAATAAATAGGATAGCGAGATGTGTGGTGGAACAAGTGTGTTTTGGAGCCTACATGTTACAGATCCTTAAACTGAGCCAAATGGACGAAGTAGTTGAAGACATACAAGTTCCTTCAATAGTGTAGGCATTGAATATAAGAACAAGGAAATTTGGCTAGAACTGTATGCCACGCTAGTGAGATCATCGGTTGAGAACATGTTCACTCTGGTAAGCATATTACAGAAGTGATGGATTACTCCAGGGAGGTTGTGAGTGAGATTCCATTGTCAGCAATGGAAAAGTTTAGCTAGGAAGGAAAGATTGTTTGCCTTGGACTATTTTCTTTGGATCACAAGGTGGTAAAAGAGACTTAAATGTGGTGCATACTACAGCGCCTCGATAGAGCATATTTAGTCACTCATTTATCTGCTATTTATGCTGCCAGAAATCTAATTTTCTAAGAAAATTAAACAATTTCTTTTTTTTCTTCCAAAAAATGCCTTCCAAAGTGAAATTTCAGCTGAACCTGGTGAAATGTCATTAGAATATCCGAACACGGTGAATAGATTGCACTGCTTTTTTGACATTTGGAATTAAGTGATTTCAATTTAAATGGTAGCCTGGCCCCGGCTAGGCAAAGCATAGAAGTCGAAGCATAGCCGACAAGATTGTTTTGCTGTCATGAAATAGGCTCAAAGAATGAATTTTATTTTAAATGTTCTGCAAAATAAGTGTGAAAAAGACATGTTCAGTTTATTTATGTTCATACATTTCGGGCAATGTAGTTATCGGCTGATTAGTAGCAACAACCTCTTTGAAGATTTCATGCTTCGTGTGATGGCGACTGTAGTCATTCATTTGACAGTTTTCGCATTAAAGTGTAGAAGTGCGGTGTAAAACATTGTTATTTAAAAGAGGGGAGGATATGATGTATAGTCCAGCTATTTATTTTGTGGTTTGTGCATAGATTACCACTTCGTGACGTGGAGTAATATTCTTTTGCCGTATTCATGCAGCAGGCACTTTCCCATTCCCCATGGATACTGAATGGGTGAGAGTGTCCTGCAGTTTAGTTTGGTTTAGTTTAGAGATACAGTACGGATACAGGCCCTTCAGCCCACTGAGTCGGCGCCGACCGACGATCCTAGCTCTATCCTACATACACTAGGGACATTTTACAGGAGCCAATGAACACAATTAGCAGAAGCCAATCAACCGGCCGGCCACGGTGGCACAGCGGTAGAGTTGCTGCCTTACAGCGAATGCAGCGCCGGAGACCCGGGTTCGATCCTGACTACGGGTGCTGTCTGTACGGAGTTTGTACGTTCTCCCCGTGACCGAGTGGGTTTTCTCCGAGACCTTCAGTTTCCTCTCACACTCCAAAGGTATGTAAATTAATTGGCTTGGTCTTACATACCAAAGGTATGTAAATTAATTGGCTTGGTGTATGCGTAAATTGTCCCTAGTGTGTGTAGGATAGTGTTAATGTGTGGGGATTGCTGGTCGGTGCAGACTCGATGGGCCAAAGGGCCTGTTTTCGCTTTGTATCTCTAATCTAAACCAACAAACCTAAACAAAACTATATGAGAGGAATCCGGAGCACCCAAAGAAAACCCATGCAGGTCTCGGAGAGAACGTACAAACTCAGTACAGACAGTACCCAGTGTCAGGATCGAACCCAGGTCTCCGGAGCTGTAAGGCGGCAACTCTACCGCTGCGCCACCGTGCCACCCTGTAGTTGTATGTTTTCTATGATTCGTTGAATAAAGACTTTAAGCGATTATTTGACCAGTTTCCCCCTTCCTATTCTGACTCACCTGAATTTAAAAGCTACATTTTAAGTGTGTGATGTACAGCCTCCCTTTGTGCCCTTGAGGTGTCATCACGTCTTTGAGCGGCATATTTGGTAACACACTGTACACAACATCTCTGCAACTCGTTGTTTCTTCTTAAGAGTATAAAAGTAGAACTTGACCCAATCAAATCATGACTCCAAAGGATAGTGTTCGTGTGCAGGCATTGCTAGTCAGTACGGACTCGGTGGGCCGAAGGGCCTGTTTCCGCATTGTATCTCTAAACTAAACTAAGAATGACATATTTTTGGCTGAAATCTTTCTGATATGCATTTGTTTTAGATTCCCCACACATTTATCCAATATTCCTATTAAACGTGCTTTGATAAAGCCTTCTGTGCTGCAAAAATCACAGCTTAAAGAAGCCTCCCCTAACCTCTCTGTTCTCATTCCCAGTCTGATGTCGTGGACACAGCTTGCCTATTCACCCTTCATAATGTTATTAAACCTGACTAAATCTCCTCTTGGCTATTTTTGTTTTAATGTACAGTCCCGATTCCGCAAGCCTACCTTCAACATTTTAATTGCACCCATTGAAATTTTATTTTCTCAGCGCCAACGTTAAAGAGATTTTAGGTTTTTTTTCCAAGCAATTTTAACTTTGCTTGAAGATGTAACTGAATTATTAATTTGCAGAGATTGGCTGCTGTCCATGTCAGCCTACGCAAGCCGTAGTCATACATTTTAGCTCCAAATTAATGTTTATTAATGATTATATAACTTGGCAAACACACAGTGCTTTCGGACGGGAATCATCTGATAGCTGAGAAAGTAGCAGGGTGGTGGCTAACAGCTGAGTGAGAAGCTACAAATGGTTCAGGGAGGAGGTAAGGGAAGATGGTCAGAGGCCAAATGCCAATTCACCACAAAGATCAGCTTGCTTTCATAAAGTGCCATTCAAATAAGAAATCATTCCAAGAGACGCACTAACAAAAGAAGGGCCCGGAGCCAAAGGAAGAGGAAATGGACCATTAAAAGCTAAGTGAACCCTTAGGATTTATGAATGGTAGAATGATGCAGGAGCTTACAGAGTGAATATCGGAATGTGGAGCCTGGGAAGATGAAAGCACAACCACCAATGATTCAGCAAACAGAAAAGGCAATGATCAGAGTACAGGAATGGGAGGAACCTATGCCTCAAAACCCCAGTGCATCTTAAATGTAAACTAGAATGGTAACATCTCAGCGGTGGCCCCACGGCACCAAATTTCAGTTGTGATTGAGGTCCAAGACCATTGGAGTTGCCAATCTCCCACCGTCAGAGGCCAGCCCCATGGGCATTGGGACTCATTGGTCATGGTTGGAGTAGAGGCAGGGCAGAGCAACGGAGCCCAAGGTTTCGTTGGTTGGAGGAAGTGAGTGGGAGTTGCGAGTGGTAAAGGAAGTTCAATGTGTAGGAAGGAACTGCAGATGCTGGTTTGAACCGAAGATAGACACAAAATGCTGGAGTAACTCAGCGGGACAGGCGGCATCTCTGCACCTATTTTCTATGTTTATATGACTGTTGGCGGGGTCAAGGAAAGAGCGTTCATGTCGCGGCCCCTGTTTCCACCAATCTTTCCACCACCACGCACAAGAAGACACAAGAAGCGACAAGACAGACACCATTGTGTGCAGATGCCGAGAAGTGTGCTCAGCTCTGGCTGAACAACTTCTAATCTTGTGTGTGGTGGACTCGATAAGAAGAAGATGACTGTTGGCAGATCAATTTCCCTCCTGGGATAAATAAAGTTCTATCGTACTGTCTCGTACCATATCGTATGATAGGTTTGGGGTGAGAGATTGCAACCTGTTTCGACGAATGCAATCAACGCGACGTGCACAAACAAATAGATCAAATAGAACAAGTTGACCCACAACTTTAGGCTGTGCACGCCATACGCAAGAAGAAGAGGATGTATGGTAGGCACAGGACTGAGTTTGTGATATGCGGAGGTGCCTGAGGAGTTATATGGCCCACTTCTGTTTCTAATACAAAACGGTATCAATACAAAGTGCCACCAACCATATTAACAAACATAAATTATAGTTGTAGCTTTGGAGATGGCATTGTCTGATTTCTTTCTTTCATTCAGAGTTGCTCTGTTGCCATTCTCAATGTACACGCTGATGGCAAATTAATGCGTTGTTCAGCCAGGGCACGTCAGCTCCCAAATCTCCTCATGCATAAACTTAATAATTCCGTTTCAAAGGAAGCACGAACAAACCTATTGAAAGAGCTATTTGTTCAAGGCATGAGGAAGAAAAACTGGACGCACACAAAAATCATAACAGCTACAGTGTCAGGTGTGAGGATGGATATAACATGAAATTGAAACAGGAGTAGGTCATTTAGTCACTCATGTGTGCTCTGCCGTTCGATAAGATTCTAGCTGGTATTTTACCTTAGCGTTACTTTCGTGAGAAAGACACACATTAAAGTTGCGGAAAGGCCTAATGAACCACCGTGGCCTAAATATCCATCAGGCGAGAATGAAATGCTCGGAGAAGGAGAAAGAGGTGCAGAGCACAGGCCTTGAACCTGGTGAGACGCAGGAGGAGCCCGGCCAGGACTCACCCCACAGAGCCCAATCCCTCCACGCACTAGAGTCTCCCAACCCCTGCCATTTAGAACGGAGACGAGGAAACACTTTTTCTCACAGATAGTGGTGAGTCTGTGGAATTCTCTGCCTCAGAGGGCGGTGGAGGCAGGTTCTCTGGAAACTTTCAAGAGAGAGCTAGATAGGGCTCTAAAATATAGCGGATTCAGGGGATATGGGGAGAAGGCAGGAACGGGGGTACTGATTGGGGATGATCAGCCATGATCACATTGAATGGAGGTGCTGGCTTGAAGGGCCAAATGGCCTACTCCTGCACCTATTGTCTATTGTCTATTGGAGTGTGGGAGGAAACCAAAGATCCCGGGGAAAACCCACACAGACCACGGGGAGAACGTACAAACTCCTTACAGACACGCACCCATAGTCAGGATTGAACCCAGGTCTCTGGCTCCATAAGGCAGCAACGCTACCGCTGCGCCACCTTGCTGCCCCAAGAGGTTGTTGTAAACTTCTAATCTCTCGTCGTGATCCAAACCCCATCTCGTGGAATATCCAGGTGAGCCATTGTCTCACACTCCCTTCATTGCAAGTATATATTCACTAAAGTAGTGAGAGCTGTACTGTACACATTATCCAACTATGGTCCCACAAGGATCCCACACAATTGCAGTCATACATCTTTACTCTTGCATTTAAATCCTCTTTCAATAAAGACCAACGTGCCGTTTGCCTTTCTAATTGCTTGCTGTACCCACAAGTTAGCTTTCAGTAATTCTCAGTGAAGCTGATGTATGGGTCTCCCAATAATCATTAATTACGTCCAGGACGAGAGTATTTACACACGAGCAAATAATGAAGTGTTTAACATGTCCTCCAAATGCAGTCAAATATAAATTCCTTTGTTGAAACAGGGACATGTCGAAGCAAGGAAGTCAGAACCTGGTCATGGGACAGGAGGAATCACAGATGGGGAGCAGGAAGAGAGGAAGAGAAACACCTTAGTTGCTCATACATGTTGTCATTGCTCAATAAGGGTTACCTACGAAGTTTGGGCATTTACTGTTATGAGAGTAAGCATGCAGGTACAGCAGGCAGTGAAGAAAGCCAATGGCATGTTGGCCTTTATAAAAAGAGGAATCGAATATAGGAGCAAAGAGGTCCTTCTGCAGTGGTACAGAGCCCTAGTGAGACCACACCTGGAGTATTGTGTGCAGTTTTGGTCCCTTAATTTGAGGAAGGACATTCTTGCTATTGAGGGAGTGCAGCGTAGGTTTACAAGGTTAATTCCCGGGATGGCGGGACTGTCATATGCTGAGAGAATGGAGCAGCTGGGCTCGTACACTCTGGAGTTTAGAAGGATGAGAGGGCATCTCATTGAAACATATAAGAATGTTAAGGGCTTGGACACACTAGAGGCTGGAAACATGTTCCCAATGCTGGGGGGAGTCCAGAACCAGGGGCCACAGTTTAAGAATAAGGAGTAAGCCATTTAGAACGGAGACGAGGAAACACTTTTTCTCACAGAGAGTGATGAGTCTGTGGAATTCTCTGCCTCAGAGGGCGGTGGAGGCCGGTTCTCTGAATGCTTTCAAGAGAGAGCTAGATAGTCAAGTCGTCATGTCAATCCCAAGAAGCTACTATAGCGCACTCATTTGTTTTCTGTACAAAAATTCAAAAATTTTGGATTGAAATTTTCGAAATCTTTACATAATTATTTAAAATAAAACTGATACCCAAAGCAGAATGGATTATCTTCGGAATAACGGAAGATGGTCCAGAACTAAATGTGTTTCAAAAGAAACTAATAGACTACGGGTTAATAACTGGAAAAAAGCTAATCCTAAAATTTTGGAAGAAGGCTCCAATACCAACTATAAACATATGGATTTCAAATATGTTCGAAACACTACACCTAGAAGAGATAAGACTCCTCCTGGCAGGTAAACCAGATCACTTCCATCTGACGTGGTCTGCATTTATAGAATTATTACAAATATAGGGTGCAAAGGTACCTTAAAAAAAAAACTGAGGTCAGGTAAGGGGGGATGATAGTTGAAGAGTTGGTATGTTCCATTTGCATAATGCTCATAAAAACTATTTGTTTTTCTCTTTTCCCTCTTTCTCTTTCTCCTTCTTTTCTAGGGTCTATTTCTTAACTCTTTTTCTTTTGTTTTTAATTTTGTTCTTATAGGGTCTTCGTTCTTTTTTGTTGTCACACTTTCTACACTCTCACTTTTTCCTTCACTTTCTTCTTTCTTTCAATCTCATCCTTTCCCTTTTGTAGTGTAAAAAACAAAGGGAGTACATTAATTGTAAGAAGACATAAGTGACGAGTACTAATGTATGTGGTTGTAATGTAATGTACTTCTAATAAATTAAAATTTAAAAAAAAAGAAAGAAAAAAAGAGAGAGCTAGATAGGGCTCTTAAAAATAGCGGAGTCAGGGGATATGGGGAGAAGGCAGGAACGGGGTACTGATTGGGGATGATCAGCCATGATCACATTGAATGGCGGTGCTGGCTCGAAGGGCCGAATGGCCTACTCCTGCACCTATTGTCTATTGTCTACTGTAATCTAAAGCTACTGGAGACATGAAGATAAAAAAGTTCCGTGAGACTGGTGAATTCTGTCTTCAACCAAGCAGTTTTGCCGGGTTGAAAATAGAGGTTTAGCACGGAACCATTAGCTTCATCGAGCTCACATAACAAAAACAAGAAGGACATGACTGGTTGCATCATTGTCTGGTTCGACAACTTGAACGTCCAGGAGCAGAAAAGACTGCAAAAGGTTGTGAACACTGCCCAGTCCATCACCGGCTCTGACCTCCCCACCATCGAAGGGATCTATCGGAGGCGCTGCCTCAAAAAGGCAGCAAACATCATCAGAGACCCACACCATCCTGGCCTCACACTCATTTCCCTACATCCATCAGGCTATTAAACACTACAACTTCATATAGGCTCTGAACTACAATAGACTATTGTTACTATTGTTTAAGAAAGAACTGCAGATGCTGGAAAAATCGAAGGTAGACAAAAATGCTGGAGAAACTCAGCGGGTGAGGCAGCATCTATGGAGCGAAGGAATAGGTGACGTTTGGGGTCGAGACCCTTCTTCAGACTCCTATTATTGTTGCACTGTTTTGTTTGTTTTTTTGAGTATGTGTGTATGTATATATATATATATATATGGGTATGTTGTGAGTATGTGTATATATACACACCGAGCTTTTCTTTTCTCTCTCTCAAGTTTGTCATATCATACTATGTTTACATATTCTGTTGTGCTGCAGCAAGTAAGAATTTAATTGTTCTATCTGAGACATATGACGATAAAACACTCTTGACTCTTGCCTCCTTTAAGGACTGAGTACCAATTCATTTCACTGTGCCTTCGTTGGTACATGTGCCAAATAAAGTTGACTTTGGCTTTGACAGTTGTGGAGTGATTTGAGTCATGTGGTATATTCATGTCTTACCAGTCTCGTGAATGTGTGTGCGGTTATGCGCGGTGTACTTTTGTAAAATATAGAAGACCCACCCTGGCAACCGCTTGACTGAAACCAGCGTTACTTTCCATCCTCTGCCACTACCGTGATATCTTACAACTCCAGCAGCTCCCATTCACCTCCCTCAACGTTCTAATCCCAGAAATCCATACTGGTGCCTTTCCAGAAATGTTGACTTTGTGCTTCATTTGTTGTGCGTGGCCCAGTGTTCCACAACTCTACCCTTTTGATGGTAAACCACCTGTGCCAATGGCCACCTTTATTCACATCACATATTGAACAGGTAAACTGGCCTCTTCAATCATCTTTGTCATCTTTGTCAATAACCCCATCATGAAATCTTCAATAAGGTCATTTCAACACCTTTTGTTTAAACCAATGAGAACAACTTTCGTATCCTATTTTATAATTTGAATATCAAGAACTATTTTGGTTGTTATTTTCTGCTTAACGTTGTTTTTATAATTTGCTAGCCAGAACTGTACCCAACACCCAATATAAAGTTTGACTGGTATTTTAAAATGTTATTCCTTGTATTTCACACAGTTCAACAGGTGAAAACGCCATTGTGTGATTGAGACAGGCCTAATGTAAGTGGAGATGGAGATGGTGTACAAGTGGTGGCGGTTTGGAGGTTACACACATGCACGGGGAAAGGGACCAATTGGATGTACTGACAGAATCAGAGCAGATTAGCCTGAGCTTACATGGGGCAATACCAGCATGGATCTTCTTCTTGCGTGTGGCGTGCACAGCCTAAAGTTGTAGGTCAACTTGTTCTATTTGATCTCTTGTTTGTGCACGCCAGGTTGATTGCATTAGTCGAAACAGGGCGGACCAGGTGAAGGTTGCAATCTCCCACCCCGTCAGCATGGATGAGATGGGTTAAATAAAACACAAAGTGCCGGAGTAACACGATGGGCCAGGCACCATCTCTGGAGAACACCAATAGGTGATATTTCAGGTCGGGACCCTTCTAAAGAAGGGTCTGAAGTCTGAAGAAGGGTCCTGACCCAAATGGTCTCCACTCGATGTTCTCCACATATGCTGCCTGACCCACCGAGATACTCCAGCACTTTGTGTTTTACTCATGATTCCAACCTCTGCAATTCTGTTTGTCACCATGGGTTGAATCGTTTGCCTGAGTGTTGTGGATTATATGTAACTGTGTAGAAACAATACATTGTTGTTATTTTACACTGCGGTTGAAAGCCTCAATTATATTATTCCTGGATATCTTCCCTGATTAATCATCTCTGCTGCAAAATAAATGCGATAGCAAGTGAAGACAAGATATGACTGGGTTATGATGCCCTCGAGGCACTGACAAGGCTAGAATGAATGACTGCCTGAGCAGAAGGCTCCAGAGCTCCCCAAACTGTTCCCTACAGGAATGCAAGATATTAGGTGTGGCAGCTATGTTGTTAAGTTATTAACCTCACAATTAGAGGCCCTGCCCACTGACAGAGCGATACGAGCTTAAATATCTGCGGGTTTATTTTAAGTCAATCAATTAAGTTCATAAGGTAGCCAAAAGTACTGGAGAAACACAGCGGGTGCAGCAGCATCTATGGAGCGAAGGAAATAGGCAACTTTTCGGGCCGAAACCCTTCTTCAGACATAAGTTCATATGTTCATCAGTGATAGGAGCAGAATTAGGCCATTCGGCCCATCGAATCGACTCTGCCATTCACCATGAATGTGTGATCCATCTTCCTCTCTCAACCCCATTCTCCTGCCTTCTCCCCGTAACCCCTGACATCCGTACTAATCAGTTAAATTAGTGTGGCACGATAAATCACGACTCGTAATAACCACGCAACCACTGGATCGTTGTAAAATCCCACCAGGTTCATCTGGGAAGAAAAACTGGCATCTTTTCATTTAGCTTGGTCTCTGTGTGATTCTTGGCCGTTCAATGTAGTTGACTTTTAATTACGTGCTTAATTCAGGAGCAACTACGTTTGGACAGAAAGCATTTCCCACAATTTTTGTGAATGAATCAAGAAAAGAACATTCTTATTTCCTTTCCAAAACTAATTTGCCTCTGATCTATTTTGGTTCGCATTTGCCACCTGCGTCTTGGTTAATCAAAGGATCTAATCATGTTTAAATTGCTCTGTTTACTCACCCTCTTGTTTAGTTGCTGTCTATAGGCCTGGATATTTCACTCCACTCTTGACCAAATGAAATATCAAATGGACCAAGATGATGCTGGCAATGCTTTACAAACATCACATTTTCAATTAGCTTCTAATTTCCAACTGTATCATTCTGGCAATTAACAAAAAAAACAAATGTTACAAGAAATTCCACATAGGGACATTGGCAGGGGTAATGCAAATTGATTTTTAGAACTGTGTAATAGATTGTGTTTTGTAAAAAACGGATGGTTTAAAAAATGATATGGACTGGGATAATATACTCAAATGAATTGGATTTTTATTTCCTCCATTTGTGATGGCATCCAAGTATATCAGTGCCTTGTAACACACCCAAACCAATGATTACTTTATGAAGAGAGAATTTTAAGATGCAAGATGGTAACACATATAACAGTGGCCAGTCAAAAATCAGAAGAGTAATTGCAAAGAACAGTTTATGTGACATATGAAATCTGTGCAGGCACATGTTTAAATCTTCCACTCTTGCAGTACATTTGCTCTGTGGTTAATGTGGCTTCCATTATTTCTTGCGTCTCAATCAGTGCTTCCTGTCTTGGTCAACGGCAGGTCAGTGCATTGTCGTCTATGTGTCATTTACTCTAGGTTCCAATCTGACTTCTGGCTTCTGTGCTGTGTTAGCTGCAGGGTGCCCCGTGCAGATGAAGGGATAGTTGGGGGAATAACATCTGGATACTTTGAGTGGTTCCCTTCTGGAAGTTAGGGAGAAAATGGAAAAGGAATTCCCTGACAGCGAACTAACTTTGCTTCAGTAAAACAATTTGTAAATTGTCCTTCGTGTGTAGAATAAAGCCAGTGTACGGGGATCACTGGTCAGCGCGGACTCAGTTGGCTGAAGGACCTGTTTCCATTCTGCATCTCTAAACTAAGCTAAACTAAACTAACCTTCCAAATACCATATAGACTTTAGACTTCAGCGATACAGTGCATAAACAGGCCCTTCAGCCCACCAAGTCCATGCCAACCAGCAATCACCCTGTAGACTAGCACTATGCTACACACTAGGGACAATTTACAATTCACCGAAGCCAATTAACTTACAAACCTGTTTAAGAAGGAACTGCAGATGCTGGAAAATCGAAGGCAGACAAAAGTGCTGGAGAAACTCAGCGGGTGCAGCAACATCTATGGAGCGAAGGAAATAGGCAACGTTTCGGCCCGAAATGTTGCCTATTTCCTTCGCTCCATAGATGCTGCTGCACCCGCTGAGTTTCTCCAGCACTTTTGTCTAACCTACAAACCTGTGTGTCTTTGGAGTGTGGGAGGAAACTGGAGCACCTAGAGAACAGGAAGAACATACAAACTCCGTACAGACGGCAACCGTAGTCAGGATCAAACACGTAGTCAGGATCAAACCCGGGTCTCTGGCGATGTAAGGCAGCAACTCTACCGCTGCGCCACCGTGTATCTGCACAATTGCACTTTAGTCTGGCTGTTGAAAGGTCTATGAAAACTTACTCCAGAATGTGGCAGGAAAGATAAAATAGTTGATGAGAGGTTGAGGAGGGAGTGAGGGTTGTGTGGGAATTAGAATTAGCATTAACACCGTATGTTACGGTGCGTTGCTTACCAGTGCTATTTCCGGGTTACAGTTGTGCGTAGGGCCTTGAATTTAAAATCCATACTCAGTCATCAGTAAAATAATCAGTAAAATAAAATAAAAGGGTCTGAAGAAGGGTTTCGGACCGAAACGTTGCCTATTTCCTTCGCACCATAGATGCTGACCTATGTTTGACCTTTACAGTGAAGGCAGACAAAAGTGCTGGAGAAACTCAGCGGGTGCAGCAGCATCTATGGAGCGAAGGAAATAGGCAACGTTTCGGCCCGAAACCCTTTCGGGTTTCGTCCCGAAACGTTGCCTATTTCCTTCAGGGTTTCGTCCCGAAACGTTGCCTATTTCCTTCGCTCCATAGATGCTGCTGCACCCGCTGAGTTTCTCCAGCATTTTTGTCTACCATCAGTAAAATAAAACTGTTTGTTCCCCTTCATCTAATTCCATGTTGCTCTTGTTATTTTTTTTTTTGGCAGATTGCTCCTCCACAACATTCAACCATAATTGTCCTGCAAAGAGACGATTGAACATGCCTCCTCATTAGTTGTGTGTGATAAATGAGGTGTGTGATCTGAAGGAGAGCCATGGCGTGAAGGGGTGGAGATGGCCATACCCATGAGCAGTGAAGCAGGATGAAGCAATCCTCTCCGGCCAGGAGGCAGAACAACATTCCCTCCTCCGGTTTACCTCCTTCTTCACACGGAGATACCAGTAAATGCCGCACACAGTCTGTATCTCGGCTTCAGTGGTAGACTGTTAAGGGCTTGGACACGCTAGAAGCAGGAAACATGTTCCCGATGTTGGGGGGAGTCCAGAACCAGGGGCCACAGTTTAAGAATAAGGAGTAAGCCATTTAGAACGGAGACGAGGAAACACTTTTTCTCACAGAGAGTGGTGAGTCTGTGGAATTCTCTGCTTCAGAGGGCGGTGGAGGCAGGTTTCTCTGGATGCTTTCAAGAGAGAGCTAGATAGGGCTCTTAAAGATAGCGGAGTCAGGGGATATGGGGAGAAGGCAGGAACGGGGTACTGATTGGGGATGATCAGCCATGATCACATTGAATGGCGGTGCTGGCTCGAAGGGCCAAATGGCTTACTCCTGCACCTATTGTCTATTGTCTATTGTCAAAAACGCCGGAGAAACTCAGCGGGTGAGGCAGCATCTATAGCCCGAAAGGTCGCCTATTCCTTTGCTCCATAGATGCTATAGAAGATATGTCCCTATAGAAGATAGTTTCGGGTCGAGACCCTTCTTCAGACTGATGTGGACTAAGGGAATGGTTGGGGAATAGCATCTACAAATTATTAGTGGCCTCATTGAAGCATACAGAATAGTTTTATTCTTCTTCTTGTGTATGGCGTGCACAGCCTAAAGTTGGAGGTCAACTTGTTCTATTTGATGTTATTTGATTGTGCACGCCGGGTTGATTGCATTAGTCGAAACAGGGTGGACCACGTGAAGGTTGCAATCTCCCACCCCATACAGAATAGTGAAAGGCCTGGATAGAGTGGATGTGGAGAGGAATTTTCCACTAGTGGGAGGGTCCAGGACCAGAGGTCATAGCCTCAGAATTAAAGGACGTTCTTTTAGGAAGGAGATGAATGTATCTAGTCAGAGGGTGGTGAATCTGTGGAATTCTTTGCCACAGAAGGCTGTGGAGGCCACAAGTCAGTGGATATTTTTAAGGCAGAGATAGATAGATTCTTGATTAGTACGGGTGTCGGAGGTTATGGGAAGAAGGCAGGAGAATGGGGTTTGGATGGAGAGATAGATCAGCCATGGTTGAATGACGGAGTAAACCTGATGGGCCGAATGGTCTAATTCTGCTCCTATTACCTATGACCTTATGGCCTCTGCTGGAAGCTAGGGAGAAAATGGACAAGGGATTCCCTGATAGTGGACCAATCTTCCAACACTCATGTCTATAAATGGGCAATAAATGCTGGCATTTATTGACGTCTTCCAGTTCTCCTCCAAGTTTGGCAAAAGAATAAATCAGGGAAGGTAGTGCATCCGTGGATAACAAGGGAAATCAGGGATAGTATCAACACAAAAGAGGAAGCCTACAAATTAGCCAGAACAAGCAGCCTACCAGAGGACTGGGAGAAATTCAGAGTCCTGCAGAGGAGGACAAAAGGCTTAATTAGGAAAGGGAAAATAGATTATGAAAGAAAATTGGCAGGGAACATAAAAACTGACTGCAAATGTTTTTATAGATATGTCAAGAGGAAAAGATTAGTTAAAACAAATGTAGGTCCCTTGCAGTCAGAAACAGGCGAATTGATCATGGGGAACAAGGACATGGCAGACCAATTGAATAATTACTTTGGTTCTGTCTTCACTAAGGAAGACATAAATAATCTGCCGGAAATAGCAAGGGACCGGGGGTTAAATGAGATGGAGGAACTGAGTGAAATCCAGGTTAGCCGGGAAGTGGTGTTAGGTAAATTGAATGGATTAAAGGCCGATAAATCCCCAGGGCCGGATAAGTTGCATCCCAGAGTACTTAAGGAAGTAGCCCCAGAAATAGTGGATGCATTAGTGATCATTTTTCAAAACTCTTTAGAGTCTGGAGTAGTTCCTGAGGAGTAGCTAATGTAACCGCACTTTTTAAAAAGGGAGGGAGAGAGAATGCGAGGAATTACAGACCAGTTAGTCTAACATCGGTGGTGGGGAAAATTCTGGAGTCAGTTATTAAAGATGGGATAGCAGCACATTTGGAAAGTGGTGAGTTCATTGGACAAAGTCAGCATGAAAGGTAAATCATGTCTGACGAATCTTATAGAATTTTTCGAGGATGTAACTAGTAGAGTGGATAAGGGAGAACCAGTGGATGTGTTATATCTGGACTTTCAGAAGGCTTTCGACAAGGTCCCACATAAGAGATTAGCATACAAACTTAAAGCACATGGTATTGGGGGTTCAGTATTGATGTGGATAGAGAACTGGCTGGCAGACAGGAAGCAAAGAGTAGGAGTAAACGGGTCCTTTTCAGAATGGCAGGCAGTGACTAGTGGGGTACCGCAAGGCTCAGTGCTGGGACCCCAGCTAATTACAATATATATTAATGATCTGGATGAGGGAATTGAATGCAACATCTCCAAGTTGCGGATGACACGAAGCTGGGGGGCAGTGTTAGCTGTGAGGAGGATGCTAGGAGGCTGCAAGGTGACTTGGATAGGTTGGGTGAGTGGGCAAAGGCATGGCAGATGCAGTATAATGTGGATAAATGTGAGGTTATCCACTTTGGTGACAAAAACAGGAAAGTAGACTATTATCTGAATGGTGGCCGATTAGGAAAAGGGGAGATGCAACGAGACCTGGGTGTCATGGTACACCAGTCATTGAAAGTAGGAATGCAGGTGCAGCAGGCAGTGAAGAAAGCAAATGGTATGTTAGCATTCATAGCAAAAGGATTTGAGTATAAGAGCAGGGAGGTTCTACTGCAGTTGTACAGGGTCTTGGTGAGACTACACCTGGAGTATTGCGTACAGTTTTGGTCTCCAAATCTGAGGACAGACATTCTTGCCATAGAGGGAGTACAGAGAAGGTTCACCAGACTGATTCCAGACTGATTAGGGATGGCAGGACTTTCATATGAGGAAAGACTGGATAGACTCGGCTTGTACACGTTGGAATTCAGAAGACTGAGGGGGGATCTTATAGAAACTTACAAAATTCTTATGGGGTTGGACAGGCTAGATGCAGGAAGATTATTCCCGATGTTGGGGAAGTCCAGAACTAGGGGTCACAGTTTAAGATAAGAGGGAAGACTTTTAGGACCGAGATGAGGAAATCATTTTTTACACAGAGAGTGGTGAATCTGTGGAATTCTCTACCACAGAAGGTAGTTGAGGCCAGTTCATTGGCTATATTTAAGAGGGAGTTAGATGTGGCCCTTGTGGCTAAAGGGATCAGGGGGTATGGAGAGAAGGCAGGGATGGGATACTGAGTTGGATGATCAGCCATGATCATATCAAATGGCGGTGCAGGCTCGAAGGGCCGAATGGCCTACTCCTGCACCTATTTTCTATGTTTCTATGTTTCTATGAAAGTGAGAGTGAGAGAGAGAGAGAGTGAGAGAGAGGAGGGAGAGAGAGAGAGAGAGAGAGAGAGAGAGAGAGAGAGAGAGAGAGAGAGAGAGAGAGAGAGAGAGAGAGAGAGAGAGAGAGAGAGAGAGAGAGAGAGAGGAGAGAGAGGGAGAGGGAGAGGGAGAGGGAGAGGGAGAGGGAGAGGGAGAGAAGAGAGAGAGAGAGAGAGAGAGAGAGAGAGAGAGAGAAAGAGAGAGAGAGAGAGAGAGAGAGAGAGAGAGAGAGAGAGAGAGAGAGAGAGAGAGAGAGAGAGAGAGAGAGAGAGAGAAAGAGAGAGAGAGAAAGAGAGAGAGAGGGGGAGAGAGAGAGAGAGAGAGAGAGAGAGAGTGAGAGAGGGTGAGAGATTGAGAGAGAGGGAGAGAGAGAGGGAGAGAGAGAGAGAGAGAGAGAGAGAGAGGGAGAGGGAGAGGGAGAGGGAGAGGGAGAGGGAGAGGGAGAGGGAGAGAGAGAGGGAGAGGGAGAGGGAGAGGGAGAGGGAGAGGGAGAGGGAGAGGGAGAGAGAGAGAGAGAGAGAGAGAGAGAGAGAGAGAGAGAGAAAGAGAGAGAGAGAGAGAGAGAGAGAGAGAGAGAGAGAGAGAGAGAGAGAGAGAGAGAGAGAGAGAGAGAGAGAGAGAGAGAGAGAGAAAGAGAGAGAGAGAAAGAGAGAGAGAGGGGGAGAGTCATACAGCGAGGAAACAGGCCCTTCAGCCCTATTTACCCATGCTGGCCAACATGCCTCATCTATACTAGTCCCACTTGCCTGCGTTTGGCCCATATCCCTCTAAACCTGTCCTGTCCAAACGTTGACGAGATGCTGTTTATGAATATGGATCGCTTCCTTCATTCAGCGGTGACCATCTCCGTGTGAGCATGGACAGAAATGAGTGTTGGAACCGCACCCCCTCACCCACGTCCGCGGAGCTTGCAGCTAATTTTCACGCAGTCTGCTCACCTGAAACATTAAGGCTCCAATCCTGTCCATTCCTCCTCGGTCTCCGCATGCAAGCAATACCAAATACCAAAGGCCCTCGTGACTTACTTTCCTTACTCTAAGGTCCTGGGGATAAGTGCAACATCAAATTGCTGCTGAACTTACAATCAGCTAACTTGGCATTATCCAAGATATGAAACAGGGACCAAATAGTCACAGTTTTTAGTTAAGCACTGACTTTCTCCAATGGTCTATTGGGAAAGCTAGCTAATGCCATTTCTAATTTAAGATTCATCTGGAGTGCTTAAAACCGAATAATGAAATGGCAAACGGAATAGAAGAACTTCATATTTCAGATTGTCCTGTCTTAGAAACAGGGAAAGGTCAACAGCTCCAAGCAGCCGGGCAGTGTTTGTGAAGGTTTCAAAACAAATTATAAATAACTTCCCTTCTGAGTGAAACAAATATTGAGTGAAAGGTCATAGATTTAAAATAATTGGCAAATAACTGGAAGGGTAGAAAAAAATGTGTTTCCTACAGTGTTGTTAGACGAGACACACAGTGGGATGGCAAGTTGCCTTTGATTCCTGCACTGCAATCATAGAGTGCACATAGGCATTGTATTCGCTCTGTAAAATTGAGTTCCATTGACTTTCATTGACAGGAGTTTGCAGAGTTCCACAGCAAATTCGGACAGGTGCATGGATGTTACACGTTTGGACAGGTACATGGATAGGTAAGGTTTAGAGGGATAGGGGCCAAACGCGGGCAGGTGGGACACTAGTGTAGATACCTTGGTTGGCGTGGGAAGGCTGGGCCGAAGGGCCTGTTTCCGTGCTGTGTGACTCTATGACAATCCAGCAACATCTCCTCTCACTAGATGCCAAGATTGCTCAGGTGCTAATGCAGCAAATAGTGGGAACTCGATGGGGCATGGATCCACTACACACACAGACAGGAAGACCCTTGTGTAAGACGGTCATGGGCGGAATGCATAAAGTTATTGGGTGACTGTTGCCTGCAGTATAGCAGGTTGCCATATGACATTTGTTTGGAATGATTTTGTGGTGGCTTTTACTTTGTGCCTGTGGCTAGTAGACTCTGTGATGGTGCATGTCAGATGGACAATAGGTTCGGACTGTGGTAAGTGGGTTTTATAGTTGTGATTAGTGCAGCAACACTCAGATGGTCCACAAAGAAGG
>CM075988.1:24281290-24363790 GCA_038087875.1 Malacoraja senta
GCTACTGAGTTTCTAGAACTGTTCTCTCATATTGGTGAATAGTTGTTTGAAGAAGATTTTAAAGGCAGTGGTGATGTGGGGGGGGGGGGGGGGGGAGCAGCGGGTGAATATAGAACAGTTAGCCTGACATCAGTAATAAGGAATTATTAAGGAGATAATTACAGGGATTTGGAACATAATCCCTTCTCCTTCTCTCCAGAGATGCTGCCTGTCCTGCTGAGTTTTTTGTGTCTATCTTCGGTTTAAACCAGCATCTGCAGTTCCTTCCTACACATAATGATAGGATTGTGTGGAGTCCAATGGATGTTTCATTAAGCAGAAACAAAGAACTGCAGATGCTGGTTCATACCACAGATAGACACAAAGTGCCGGAATAACTCAGCGGGTCAGGCAGCATCTCTGGAGAAAAAGGATCCATGATGTCCAGAGATGCTGGGTGACCCGCTGAGTTATTCCGGCATTTTGTGCCGATATTTGGATGTTTCATTCATCTTCTTTGAAGTAGAAGTTAGCAGGCAAGCAGGAAGCCATAGTTGTCATGCTTAAGAAGCGCAGTTTAGTTTAGTTTATTGTCACGTGTACTGATGTACAGCGAAAAGCTTTTTAGTTGCGTGCTGATCAGTCAGCAGAAAGACAATACATGAGAAATGAACAGTGTACATATATGTGGTGAAGGGAATAATGTTTAGAGTCTTACAGAGTGGAAACTTGAAAGAAAAAGTCAAGATTCGGTGCAAGATAAAGTCCAGTAAATTCAGTCAGAGGGTATAAAGCACCCTTTATATAAAGGGTTACACAGGAGGTTTTGAAACAAAGTTAGAGCATCTGGGATTGGGACAAATTCCCTGGAGAGGATTGAAGATTGTTTAATAGACAAACAGAGTAGGAATGAATGAGTCATTTTTGAATTGGGATGTTGCGGGGACTGGTTCCGGGAGCTCCAATTGTACAGAATTGATCTCATTGATTTGGAAGAGAGCATTAAGCATAATGGGTCCAGGTTTACTGATGATGCAAGGCTGGATGCCAGTGTGGATTGTGGCGAAGATGGGGAATAAATTTCAGGGGGTATGGCCATGCTCAGTGAATGAATAACAGCACAGCTAAAGTCAGATAAGGTTGAAAAAACTGTGAGGCCATTCACTTTGGTGAAAGATATAAAATCAAATTCTTTTTTTTTTAATGGTGAGGGATAGTGAAGTATTGCCATTTGAAAGTGTTTGGTTAACCAGTGGATTAAAGTTCATCTGCAGGTGGAGCAAACAACTAAGAAGGAAAATAGTTTGTAAACTTTTATTGCAAAAGGATTTAACAATTGAAACCTACGGCTGGAATTCCATAAAACACCAGTAAAACTGCACTCGGAATGTCTGTTTTCGCTACCTAAAAGGATTTGCTGATGAGAAACGAGAATGTAATAAATGTTAATTTCAAGATTCGTTCCTGGGATAGATGATTTTTTTTTTTAGTTTAGTTTAGAGATACAGCGCGGAAACAGGCCCTTCGGCCCACTGGGTCTGTGCCGACCAGCGATCCCCGCACATTAACACTATCCTACACCCACTGGGGACAATTTTTACATTTATTCCAAGCCAGTTAACCTACAAACCTGTACGTCTTTGGAGTGTGGGAGGAAACCGAAGATCTCGGAGAAAACCCACGCGGGTCACGGGGAGAACGTACAGACTCCGTACAGACAGCACACGTAGTCAGGATCGAACCCGGGTCTCCGGCGCTGCATTTGCTGTGAGGCAGCAACTCTACCGCTGCGCCACTGTGACCGCCCACTTATCCTATGAGATGAGGCCTGTGCCCTCCAGAGTTCAAAAGAAATAGCGGTATTCTCATTGAAACATGCAAAATTCCTATGGAACTTGGCATGATAGCAGGGAAAGTTCCATGTTATAAGTGTTACCTCAAAGAATAAAGACCCCTTTCCAGTTCACCACTCATTGAGAAGAGTTTATTGGATGGCAATTTGTCCTAATGCTTTGCACGAGTAATTTTCAATAGAAATACAGAGGGTGTGTGAAGGAATGCCCCAGGGTCCAGAGCGGAACTCGCTATCAAAACATGGAGGGGACGGGGGACACAATTTTTGGCGGCCGCGCGCGCATGCGCACACACACACACTCCTCCCTCCACCAATCATCGCGCCCTCGATCAGCAGTCCCACGTCCACTGTCTCGCGGAAAGCGGAGATTTTAAAATACGGATCACAAAAACTTGGGGGGATGTCCCCCACCTCTCAAAACATAGGGGGGAACGTGTCCCCTCTGCCCCCCCCCCCGGGTTTTCCGCCCCTGCAGTGTCGCATAATGATGCAGGTAGCTAAGCTACTGCCTCATGGCTCCAATGAACCTTGTTCCATCCTGATCTAGGGTGCTGTCTGTGGGTCCTGGAGTGCGGAGGTTTCTCTATGTCTGAGTGGGTTTCCTAGGTGACAGGAGCAGAATTAGGCCATTCTGCCCATCAAGTCTACTCCGCCATTCAATCATGGCTGATCTATCTCTCCCTCCTCACCCTATTCTCCTGCCTTCTCCCCATAACCCCTGACACCGTACTAATTAACAATTAACATATCTATCTCTGCCTTACACATATCCATTGACTTGGCCTCCACAGCCATCATTGGCAATGAATTCCACAAATTCACCAGCCTCTGACGAAAGAAATTCCTCCTCATCTCCTTCCTAAAGGAACGTCCTTTAGTTCTGAGGCTGTGCCCTCTGGTCCTAGACTCTCCCACTAGTGGAAACATCCTCTCCCCATCCACTCTATCCGGGCCTCCAGGTGCCCTGGGTTCCTCCCACGTCATGTCATTGACTATGCCTGAAGTTGGTAGATTCACTCGTCACTGTGAATTGTCCCGAGTTTGTAGCTGAGTTGGTAGATTCTGGATGGAGGAAGTGGTGGGAATGTGCAGAGAATAAAGTGGGAATAGTGAAGGGTGGGGTTTACAACTGCCTGGTCTTGGTTGGCCAAAGGGCCTGTTTACATACAGTAAGATTAGAGTTTTGCCTTTGCTGACCGATGGGATTAAATGTAGCTCGAGGGAAGTGCAGAAAAGAAAAACTGGTTGGGGGAGGATTTCTCACTCTTCTGACAATCAAAAAATAAGGTTAATACAATATGCAGCATCTTTCATAACCTCGGCACATTGCAAATCACTATATGGCCGTTGAAGTCTGAAGAAGGGTCTCGACCCGAAACGTCGCCCATTTCCTTCGCTCCATAGATGCTGCCTCACCCGCTGAGTTTCTCCACCATTTTTGTCCACCTTCGATTGTTCCGGCATCTGCAGTTCTTTCTTAAACATACAGCCATTGAAATACTTCCATAGTGTGTCCCTGTGGTAATGGAGGTAATGCAGCAACCAATTTACCAATTCAAAGCCCAACAATTGGAATGTGATAATAAACTGATCATCTATTTTAAAGATGGCAATGGATGGATAAATACTGGCCAAGCAAAGTGGGGAGAAGTCCATTTGTCTTCAGGGATGGGTGACATTTTGGGTAGAGACGCCTGAAGAAGGGTCTCGACCCAGAACGTCGCCCAATTCCTTCTCTCCAGAGACGCTGCCTGTCCCGCTGAGTTGCTCCAGCGTTTTGTGTCTACCTTCTTGTCGTGGATGCTCTTGTACTTCCCCAGTTTTATTGGAGGAGAAATCATTCAGGCAAGTGGCAAATATTCCATCACGGCCCTGCCACGTGCTTTGTGAATGACGGATAGGTTTTGGGGAATCGGATGATAAGTCGCTCGCCGCAGGATATCTAGCCTCTGACCTGTTCTTGGAGTCACAGTGCTGATATGGCTGGTCCCACTAAGTGGCTGGGCTCACTGGATGTTAACCGCGGGGGACTCAGTGGCGATAATTCATCGAATGTCAAGGGTAAATGGTTACACTCTCTCTTGGAGTTGCTCATTGCCTGGCACTTTCTTTATCGTCCCTTATCAGTCCGTGCTAAATTGTTGTCTTAGTCTTGCTCCATGCAGGCACAAGCTGTTTCATTTATCAACGGGTTGTGAATGGAATCGAACAATGTGCTATTGCAGCAAATTCCCGTGTGCAGAACATGATGGATGGAAGGTCATCGATGAGGCAGCTGAAGAGGTTTGGTTCTGACATTGCTCCTACACCAATGATTGTCCTCCATCAACCACAACTTCCTTTGTGCGAGCTATGGTTCCGACTTCAGAAACACAATCTATCTCTTTGCTTAGATACGAGCCCCTCTCCCAAACAATGTTTCCTGCTTTGGTGCTACAAAAGGCTTCAGAATTCAGGATGGTTTACAGTTACCCTAATTAAGTTTAGTTTCTTTTCGAAAAAGTGAGGTCTTTTTTTGAAGTTGTTTCACTGAAATATTTTTACCCAAGCTCTCAAAACGAGATTGACAAGGTCATAAGTGAGAGGAGCAGAAATAGGCCATTCGGCCCATCAAGTCTACTCCGCCATTCAATCATGGCTGATCTATCTCTCCCTCCTAACCCCATTCTCCCGCCTTCGCCCCATAACCCCTGACACCCCAACTAATCCAGAATCTATCTATCTCTGCCTTGAAAATATCCATTGACTTGTGGCCTCCACAGCCTTCTGTGGCAAAGAATTCCACAGATTCACCACCTTCTGACGAAAAAGATTCCTCCACATCTCCGTCCTAAAGGTTGACCCAAGATTGACCCAAGGGGTTGTTTAATGAGTGGACAAAATCAAAGATGAGGAATTAACAACATGAAGAAAGCTGATACAATTTCTTCAAGAAGAAAATAATGTAATGGAATAAGTTGTCAAAAAGGACAGATTGCTTAAGTAGGTTTAAGGTTAGAGAATGAAGATTTAATTGGAGCTCAGGGGCAACCTTTCTACTGAGAGTGTAGTAGGTACATGGAATGAGCTGCCAGAGGAGGTCGTTGAAGCAGGTACTATAATTGCATTTAAAAGACACTTGGACAGGAGGGATAGGCCAAACGCAGGCTAATGGCATTGGTTTATGAATGAATGTTCAAGAAGGAACTGCAGATGCCTGAAAATCGAAGGTAGACAAAAATGCTGGAGAAACTCAGTGGGTGCGACAGCATCTATAGAGCGAAGGAAATAGGCAACGTTTCGGGCCGGATCGTTGCCTATTTCCTTCGCTCCACAGATGCTGTCGCACCCGCTGAGTTTATGAATGAATGACTGACTACGTTATTGTCACAGTGAAATTCTTTGCTTGCATACCCAGGTATGTAAATAGTCGCCCATAAAGAGCGCTTGCAAAGTTATCAAATGGGCAACTTAGTCGACATGGACCTGCTGGGCCAAACATCCTGTTTCCATGCTTTATGCATCTATGACACTGAAGTTCAAGTTCACATTCATTGCCACATGCAACAATTAAGGTACAGTGGTATTTAATTTACCATGAAGCCACACAATCAAAAAGAGCACAATACACAACAGAATACAACATGAACATCCACCACAGTGGGATCAACATTCTTCACTGTGTTGGAAGGCAATAACGTTCAGTCAGTCCTCCTCCTTTGTCATCCGTGGTCGGGGCCATGGACCCTCCGTAGTCACCGCCACGGACGGCCCGATGTACAGGCCCTCTCGTCGGGATGATCGAAACTCCGACGACGGGACGGACGGACACTCCGCGGCTTGGAGCGCCCGAATCGGCCGCTTCCTACCGGAGACCGAGGCTTCACGATGTTACTGGCCGCAGGCCGGCGGTCGGAGCTCTTCTCCGGAAATCCCCGGCGAGGGTTCCCAGACTCCGCGATGAAAAGTCCACGCCGCGCCGGCGGCTAGAAGCTCTGCAGACCGCGGCTTCAGGATGTTATAGTCTGCGGGCCAGCGATCGGAGCACTTCTTCTGGCGATACCCGGCAAGGGATGGCCCGGCTCCGCGATGGAAAGTCCAAAGCTGCTGAAGCTCTGGGCCCGACTCCGGGCGAGGCCGCACCAATCCAAGCTGTAAGGCCGCGAGGGAGGGCAAAAATGCGACTAGGAGAAAAGTCGCATTCCACCGAGGTAAGTGACTGAAAAACAGTTCCCCCCTATTCCCCTGCCACCACCCCCCCCCCCCCCCCCCCAACACACTTTTAGACATACTAAAAACTAAAAACAGTCGAAAGGACGAACAGCTGCCGGCTCGCGGCTCCACGGCTGATAGAGACAATGGCGTAAGGAAAAAAACGTAGAAACAAGGAAATGCAGATGCTGGTCTTCAGGGCAAGAAGCTTCAAGGCTTCTTCAGTGGGCTCTGACCGTAAACATTGTCCGTTCATTTCCCTCCACAGATGCTGCTTGACCCACTTACTTCATACAGCAATTTGTTTTTTGCAACAAAATTGTAAGAACCGGCATTTCTACATTAGTCAACGGGACATCCTGGAACTGCTGATGTGGAGGGGAATCACTGTTTGCATTTAGGAATTATGGCAAGAGGCTAATGATCTGTTTTGTCTTTTATTGATGCAAATTGCAGAATAGATATTAGCCCAGCTACAGTGTTATTGTAAAATATCAGCTTGCTATCCTTCTTGTGGTCGAGAATGGCAATTCAGTTTCAGTTTCAGTTTATTGTCACGTGTACTGAGGTACAGTGAAAAGCTTTTGTTATGTACTAATAAGTCAGCGTAAAAACATAATTACAATCGAGCCATTTACAGTGTATAGATACATGATAAGGGAATAACGTTTAGTGCAAGGTAAAGCCAGTAAGGTCCGATCAAAGATAGTCTGAGGGTCACCAATGAGGTAGATAGTAGTTCAGGACTGCTCTCTGGTTGCGATAGGACGGCTCAGTTACCTGACAATTGCTGGGAAGAAACTGTCCCTGAACCTGGAGGCGTGCGTTTTCACACTTCTGTACCTTTTGCCCGATGGGAGAGGTGAGAAGAGGGAGTGGCCGGGGTGCGACTCGTCCTTGGTTATGCTGCTGGCCTTTGCCGAGGCAGCGTGGGGGTGCAAATGGAGTCAATGGAAGGAAGGAGGGTTTGTGTGATGGTCTGGACAGTTCGCTGCAAGTTCTTGCGGTCTTGGATGGAGCTGTTCCCAAGCCAAGCCGCGATGACAAGGTTGAAAATGTTCAAAGTGGAAACATTTTAGTGCTCTCGACATCGACATTATCCACCATGAGAAGCAGCAAAATGTTGCCACAAATTGGCCGACCAAATGTCAGAGACAAACGTGAGGCACTGTGGCTATGTAGACGCAGGGGGGGGGGGGGTCACGTTAATGGAGTTGACACTAATTGGAAAATTTACAAAGAGAAAGAGAAGTGAATGGATACAAAATAAATATAATTAGTCACGAGAAAGAATAACTTTCCCTGGCAATCTTTTTTCACTGTCAATTATATTAAACAAGACATTAATCTACAGTGCTTAGAATGCCTGGAATAATCAGTAGGTAATTACTGTGGGGAAGTATGGTACCATAAAGAACAATCTGCACAACAACAAAAAAAGAACTATTAAACAATGGGAGACTGTTACAATTGATTTTTCAAAGTAAAGGTTATATTCTATAGTTTAAATTAACCACAAATCAATGTTATGTTAATTTAAACATTTAAATGAATCAGAGTTAGACTCCGACTTCAGAGCATTATTTCCAGAGTTAATCTAACCGTTCAAACGGCGAGGTTGGCATTGACGGAACAGTGCAGCAGGGTGTTGCTGGAACTCGACGAGCAGTGAGACCCAGTGTCAGACTGGTTCAGTAATGAGAGGTGAGCACAGCTCGTGCCACCCCAATGCCACAGGGAACTCCATCAACACCAGCAATTAGTGCATAGAGAAATACATTCCACCCTGAGTCACAGCAGCAGTTTAACTGCAGCTAAAGGAATATTACCATCCCGAGGAACAGCTTTAATTTCTAGAGATATTAGAACTCCTCTGGCTATGAATTGGCAAGCATTGCAATCTTCCTAGAGTTATTACGGATACAGTATTACAATCAATGGGATGAGACTAATTAAAAACTTGTCAAGCCCCACTTGAAAACGCCAAATGGTGCAGGTTGTGGCTGGTACATTTGTCAGTCAGCTACACTTCTGAACACGTCCAGTGAGCAACAGACAGGCCTGGTGTAGCTGGGATTCTCGAGCAGTGCACCTCACATTCAATACTAGGTCTGACCAGATTGGAGCTCCTGTTTTTCTGAATGGAAATTTGTGTCAGATGGAAAAATACACCGGTATTTTCGCTCAGTCTAGATTCATTCTGTTTGTTGTGGGAAGGAACTGCAGATGCTGGTTTAAACCGAAGATAGACACAAAATGCTGGAGTAACTCAACGGGATAGGCAGCATCTCTGGAGAGAAGGAATTCCTTCTCTCCAGATATGCTGCCTGTCCCGCTGAGTTTCTCCAGTATTTTGTGTCTATCTTCATTTATTTGTGATACTTTTACCTAAATCACCGAAAACTTGTTTCAGTATTTTGTTTAAATTACTGACAGCAAAGTTCCTAGTTAAAAAAATATTTCACATCAACTTGCATGGCACGGTGGCGCAGTGGTAGAGTTGCTGCCTCACAGCTCCAGATTCCCGGGTTCGATCCCGACTACGGGCGCTCTCTGTACGGAGTTTGTACATTCTCCCCGTGACTGCGTGGGTTTTCTCCGGTTGCTCCGGTTTCCTCCCACACTCCAAAGACGTACAGGTTTGTAGGTTAATTGACTTTTTTTTAATTTTTTATTTTTTAAATTATTTTTATTAGAAGCAATTGTACAAGGATAAAACATTCGGCATGTAAAATTATACAATTATTGTTCAGCTTCAATTTTAACCTTTTAACCCGAAAATGAGAGAAAAGAGAGAAAGACCAAGAGAGCGGAAAAAGTGAGAAGTGAAAAGATAGCTCGAAAAAGCACATAGAAAAGACCCCTAGACAACCAACGTAGTGGGGCCGAAAAGTGAATAAAGATATAAGAGAGAGGAAAAAAAAAGAAAAAAAAGTGGAGATATACCTGCCTTTGGTCAAAATTGTAAATTGTCCCTAGTGTGTAGGCGGGGACTCGATGGGCCTGTGTCTCAAAACTATACTCAACTAAACATAGGAACTGTTAAGGACGTCCGACAAATTTAACAGGAGGCGAGCGAGGTTGTGTCTCAGCATGCCCCCCGTTAACAGTGACCCCGGGCTCTCCCCAGGGTGGGGTAAACCACACAAGGACTGCGCATTGCAGAAGGTTCATGGCTCAGGGGGGTGGAGGGTCAGTTTGTTCAGCTGCCAGCGCTCGAGCAATGTTTGCACAGGCAGGCTGGCTGGCTCTGTGAGCTGCACGATCACACGACAGGCTGAACCCTGTCCAATTTAACCATTTACTCTTCTTCAACATCACTGCCCACTTGTCAACGATGTAAAGGTGGCTGCCTTAGCAACAGGTTGAGGAAACCGATATTAAAATGAAAAGTGGTGGGAAATACTCAGCGGGCCAAGCAGCGCCCCTGGAGAGAGAAGTGGTCAACCGCCTTTCAGCAAAAGTGGAGTCCAGCAACTTAAAAAAAAATAAAATTACTTTCTTCTCAGGCTGTCCCACAGGACTGAAGATTACTTACTTCCACTTAGAGTAAAATAGCGACCCCACTCCACTGGCATCGACCAAACGGCAACCTATTTTTAGTCGAGGCCGGTTTTGATTTTGTTGAAATAATCGCAGGAACATAGAAGAGGCCTCGACTATGCGGAAACCACTTTCGACCAATAGGGAGAGTGACCAAAACCTCCGGGAACCTCTGGGAACCTCACGGAAACCTTGGGTGGGGTGCAAGGTCATCAGAGGTTTCCGTTCAGGTTTCCTAAGTGGGACAGGGGCAATAGAGTTATACAGCCTGAAAACAGGGCCCTTTGGCACAACTTGCCCACACCTTCTGTCCTCATGAGCAAAGAGATCACTGGACGAGGCCATAAGCTATGAAATTGATGCCGCAAAATGTCTCCACCTCTCTGGCCCATTTTAAGATGTTCCTGGACACAAATGTCACCTACGGTAAATTTTTAAATGAGGCTGGAAAGTGCTTTTGCTGAGCCGGCCATTTTGTAAATGGAAGTTTATGTTCATTAGGCCAGACCGATGAATGGCGCCACTCAAAACGTAAACCTTGCTTTCCCAGTTAGCTTGGTGGTGTTTCTCATAGTTTATGTTTCTGTAACTAAAATGTCGTAATATTTGCAAATTCTCTACAAAATACAAGGGGGACCATTGGAATTTGCCTCTCGGGACATCTATGTTACTGATGACCGGATGGCTCCTTCAGCGCCGAGTCATTCTGCAATGCAGGGATGTACAGACCAAGATAGGTATATTCACGCTTCCCTCCAAACTACCACACTCCTCAAAATCTGTGGAGGCCAAGTCCATGGATATTATTTTGTATGCGGAGATTGACAGATTCTTGATCAGTAAGGGTGTCAGAGGTTGTAGGGAGCAGGCAGGGGAATGGATTTGGAGGGAGAGATAGATCAGCCATGATTGGATGGCTGAGTAGACTTGATGGGCCGAATGGCCTAATTCTGTTCCCAGAACTTATGAGCTATCTCATTAAAGAAGGAATTTGCATTCATCCTCAGACCTCCAGTGTTGAGTCTGCTCGCTATTGCAATATAGTGGGCGGTAGAGCTAATGCCTTACAGCGCCAGAGACTCGGGTTCGATCCTGACTATAGGTGCTTGTCTGTACGGAGTTCATACGTTTTCCCCGTGACCGTGTGGGTTTTCTCCGAGATCTTTGGTGTCTTCCCACACTCCAAAGGCGTACAGGTTTGTAGATTAATTGACTTGGTATAAATGTAATATTGTCCCCAGCATGTGTAGGATAGTGTTAATGTGCGGGGATGGCTGGTCGGTGCGGACTGGGTGGGCCGAAGGGCCTGTGTCCGCACTGCATCTCTAAAACTAAAAACTAAAACTAATTGCGGCAGCCATAATGAACGATGTGTTGATATCGAGAGACTGTGTTACAGTGAGTGACAGTAAATGTTAACTAGGACACGGCAACAACTTCTCTGTTGTGACTCGAAATAGTCTCCTGGGACTTTTTTCCAATTGATTTGTTCACAGGATATTGACAAACCTGGCAAGGCCTGCAGTTATTGTCCTTCATTCAATATGGGTTCTCCATGGAAAGGCTTATGAAGCCATTTCAATACCTCGAGTCATATTCGGACCAGTCCAGGGGTAACGAATTTGAGTTCCCTGATGGATTCAAACCCATCTGTCAGGAGCGTAGACCACTGGATGGTAGTCCACACTTTTAGTTTAGCGATACAACACGGAAACAGGCCCTTCGGCCCACCGACTCCATGCTGACCAGCAATGCCCGCACACTAACAATATCCTACGCATTCTAGGGACAATTTACAATGATATCAAACCTGAGGGTCTCGACCTGAAACGTCACCCATTTCTTCTCTCCAGCGATGCTGCCTGTCCTGCTGAGTTACTCCAGTATTTTGTGTCTGCCTACACCAGCAAACATGTCCCATCTACACTAATTCCACCTACCTGCATTTGGTCCAGATCCCTCTAAACCTGTCCTATACATGTCCCTGTCTAAATGTTTCTTAAACAATGCGATTGTACCTGGACTATCTGTACTAAGAAGGCTTAGGAAGTTCGGCATTTCCCCAACAACCCTCACCAACTTCTACACAAGTGCTGTAACAAACATCTTATCGGGATGCATCACGGCTTGGTTTGGGAACAGCTCCATCCGAGATCGAAATAAATTGCAGGGAATTGTAGGCGGAGCCCAGACCATCACACAAACCAACCTCCCTTCCATTGACTCCATTTATATCTCACGCTGCCTCGGCAAGGCCAGCAGCATAATCAAGGACGAGTCGCACCCTGGACGCTCCCCCTTCTCCCCTCTCCCATCGGGCAAAAGGTACAGAAGTGTGAAAACACACACCTCCAGATTCAGAGACAGTTTCTTCCCAGCTGTAATCAGGCAACTGAACCATCCTACCACAACCAGTGACCCTCAGACTATCTTTGATCGGACTTCACTGGACTTTATCTTGCACTAAACATTATTCCATTACCATGTATCTGTACAGTGTGGATGATTCAATTGTAATCATGTATTTTCTTTCCGCTGGCTGGTTAGCACGCAACAAAAGCTTTTCACTGCACCTCGATACACGTGACAATAGACTAACTGAACTGAACTGGAGGGCTGGACAGACCTGGCCAGTGCGAGAGTGTGTGAGAGAGGGTGTGGAAGGTCAGAATAGCAAAAAGCCATGTTTGTACTTTCACGTCAGTCGATGGCCAGCGTGGACATTTCACCTCCGGCACTGCCCAGCGCTGTTAATTTGTTCATTTTCCAGTTACAACCTCCTTTGAAATAGCTAGGAGAGGATTTGAAACGGATACGTTGCAGGCTTGGATGGACAAGTCCCCGCTTGAAGAGTACATTGACAACATCTTTCTAATTGCCACCCTTTTCTTGTAAGATGTCTGTGGAATCTCAAAGCGAGTAACTCCACCCAGTCACATTGCCATGGAAATTGCCATTTTCCAGTGCAGCCCGATTTTCAATAACAAGTAAATTAGTGACTGACTTTTTTAATTAAATTTTAAGGCTAAACTCCCAGGTGCCTCTGGCACTTACCTGTATGGAGCTCATATCCTGCACCGCTCTTAAAGGAACTAAATAAGCAATGGTCCGATTTACACTCCAGGCCCTTATTACACTTGCAACCTGAGTATTAAGACCATTGTTGGTCAACACTTCAAGAGCAGTGGTAAAATATTTATTTCAATTAATGAAGACATGTTGAACAACATTGGATAATATTACTGAATCAATCACTTCAGCGCTGGTTAACAATTGTTTTTTAATACACGCATTTCTGAGGTGGGAGTTTCTCGGCAAAGGACGACTTTGCAGCTCTGAAGGACGCAGGTCCCAAGTCAAGCAGAACAGTTTTATCCAGAGAGCCTGGTAATTTAAACTGAAAAAATAATTTACTTAAATGTGAAGTACGAGTAAACATGGGTTGAGCAAAAGAAAGGGGCAGCAAAATGGAAATTAAAAAATCAGTCATCTGTGGAGAGAAACGAAAGATCCCAAAGGATCCTCTGTGTGTGTGTGTGTGTGTGTGTGTGTGTGTGAGAGTGTGTGTGAGTGTGTGTGTGTGTGTGTGTGTGTGTGTGTGTGTGTGTGTGTGTGTGTGTGCGTGTGCGTGTGTGTGTGTGTGTGAGTTTGTGTGAGAGTGTGTGTGAGAGTGTGTGTGAGAGTGTGAGTGTGTGTGAGTGTGTGTGAGTGTGCGAGAGTGTGCGAGTGTGTGTGAGATTGTGTGAGTGTGTGTGAGTGTGTGTGAGTGTGTGAGAATGTGTGAGAGAGTGTGTGAGTGTGTGAGAGAGTGTGAGATTCTGTGAGTGTTTGAGAGGGTGTGTGTGTGTGTGTGTGTGAGTGCGCGTGACAGAGTGTGCGTGAGTGTGTGTGAGGGTGTGTGAGTGGGCATGAGAGGATGTGAGAGAGGGTGTGAAAATGTGAGTGTAAGAATGTAAGAGTGTTTGTGTGAGAGAGCATGAGAGTGTGTGTGTGTTTGAGTGTGTGCATGTGAGAGTGTGAGAGTGTGTGTGTGTGAGTGTGTGCATGTGAGAGTGTGAGAGTGTGAGAGTGTGTGTGTGTGAGTGTGTGCATGTGAGAGTGTGAGAGTGTGAGAGTGTGTGTGTGTGAGTGTGTGCATGTGAGAGTGTGAGAGTGTGAGAGTGAGTGTATGTTTGAGTGTGTGCATGTGAGAGTGTGAGAGTGTGTGTGTTTGAGTGTGTGCATGTGAGAGTGTGAGAGTGTGAGAGTGTGTGTGTTTGAGTGTGTGCATGTGAGAGTGTGAGAGTGTGATATTAAGATACATTGCATGAGAAATTGAGCATTTTGTGCTAAAACATTGGTAACAACACATTAGAACCTTTCTCTTTATCGTACGCTAATTGGCGTCAGTGGGAGAATAGGAATGGCTGCGTTAACGTTACTGAATGGGAAGCTAAACTACGCAAAACAAAATAGAGTCAAGCCTTGACCTTGAATTAATTTTAGATTAGAAGTTCAGGAAAACCTATTATAATCTCTGAGTTCCTCGGCTGTGCAGGAAACAGTTAGTACATTGGGTGTCAGGAACTTTGTCACCTGTACAAGGAAGTTCTCAGCTTTGCTCACTTGATTCGCCATCATGGGGATCTTGTAAAACTATTTTATTTTTGACGAAGGAACGTGCCCTGTTCAATAACCAGATATACTAAACACGGGTCAGAAAGATTATCTGTTCAATTCAATTACGGTAGGTGGTTCGATTTGGTTCCATTTTTCAATGGCACATTAGTCTGAGATGCAATGGGTTTTTAAATTAAGATTTTCAGATTATCTTATAGAAACATATACAATTCTTAAGGGATTGGACAGGCTAGATGCAGGAAATATGTTCCCCATAGGTAGACAAAAATGCTGGAGAAACTCAGCGGGTGCAGCAGCATCTATGGAGCGAAGGAAATAGGCAACCTTCGATTTTCCAGCATCTGCAGTTCCTTCTTAAACAATATGTTCCCCATGTTCGGGGAGTCCAGAATCAGGGGTCAAGGTTTAAGCAAAGGGGTCGGCCATTCAGGACTGAGATGAGGGAAAAAAAATTTCACCCAGAGAGTTGTGAATCTGTGGAATTCTCTGCCACAGAAGGCAGCGGAGGACAATTCACTGGATGTTTTCAAGAGAGAGTTAGATTTAGCTCTTAGGGCTAACGGAATCAAGGGATATGGGGAGAAAACAGGAACGGGGTACTGATTGGGGATGATCAGCCATGATCATATTGGCTCGAAGGGCCGAATGGCCTACTCCTGCACCTATTTTCCATGTTTCTATGTTTACATGCTGTTGCCAAATTTAACATAATTCAAGGGAATTAAATTTTTGATTAAAGTTTGGAATAACATTTAGAATTAGACTGAAAGTGTGCAGAATGATGCTTACCCACAATGAGTACTCTGCCTCATACTGAAATAATGGAGGTTCATTAAAAAATCATCCCAGGAAACATCTACATTTGCTGTGTTGAAAAGGTTTAATTCATTTGAGTTTAATGGAGCTAGTTGCCTGCAGCCCAGAATATTAGGGCGGCAATTGTTTTAATTAGCACTTTGCCTGCCTCTTCTGAAGGACTAGATGCTGGGAGAAGTCAGAGGTTTCTCTCAGCTCCCTGCCCTGCTATGAAAGGACATCCCAAAAATCAGGACACATTGTTAGTATTCCAGACACCAACTGCGAAGATCTCATTGGGACTAATACCAATTGATTTCCGAGAAAGTAATCATTAAATATGTTTATTTCACACCAGACGGGGAAAAAAAGTGACATGCTTTTGTGTTGTCTTATGTAGAAGGCTTGAATTCGTTTAGTTTTATCTAATAAAATACAAATAAATAGACTCACATAGAATTTTTTTCTTGTCCTTTTCACTAATAAAACTCTTACAGAGGTCCATAATAAACATGAACGACACAAAACTTGCATTTTCATTCGATTTGCGATAAGCATGGCCATCGAGGATATTCAAGTTGCTCAAATATAGTTATAGAATTATACAGCGCAGAATCAGGCTCTTCGGTCCAACTTGTCCATACTGACCAAGTTGCCTATACAATTCCAAGATGATCTACATGAGTTCCTGTATGAGCTATATGCATCCCATTTGCCTGCAATGAGCACTCATCTTCCTGTATGACCCAGTCCAAATTTCCTTTAAATGGACCTCTGACCAGTCCCACTAGTTCATGATTGAAAAGTTTCATGATGATGTTTTGGAAAAAGCCTGAAGCATGGTGGCAGAGTGGTGCAGCTGGTAGAGCTGCTGCCTCACAGTGCCAGAGACCTGGGTTCGATCCTGACCTCAGGTGCTGTTTGCACGTTCCCCCGTGATCGCATTGGTTTCTTCTGGTTTCCTCCCACATACCAAAGGTGTGCGGGTTTGTAGGTCGATTGGCTGCTGTAAAATTGCCCCTAGTGTGTAGGGAGTGGATGAGAAAGTGGGATGTCGCAGAACTAGTGCGAACTGGTGATTGGTGGTTGGCATGGAATCGGGTCTGTTTCCATGCTGTATCTCTAAACTAAACTAATGTGAAAGCACCAGTGGAAATGAAGCGAGAAGCAAACGTTTTTGAGATTAGAGTTATAGTAAGATAACAACATAAACAAGGCCTGAAGCCCACTGAGTCTGCTCTGATCATCAATCACCCATTTTACACTCATACTGCTCACTTTATTCTTTCCACATTCTCATCAGCTACCTCCAGATTCTATCACTCACCTATTAAGGGCCTGTCCCACGGGCATGCGACACCATGCGGCAAGCGCGACCTAACCGGAAGCGGGGGCCGCGCGGAGGTCGCGGGGCCAGTCCCACTTAGATCACCGGAGCCGTATGGAGTTGTGCGGAGCTGGTCCCGACATCGCGCGGGGCTCCGAAAAACTGACAGTGTTCAAAAATTCCGCGTGGCAACGGCCTGCAGTCCCGCAGCCCCGCAGCCGCATCGAGGCCGTGCGCGCCGCATCGGTGGCCGTGCGCACCGCCTCGACGCTGGGCGCACCGTCTTGACGTCACTCGACCTCCGCGCGGCCCCCGCTTCCGGTTAGGTCGCACTTGCCGCATGGAGTCACATGCCCGTGGGAAATGCCCTTTAGTATCACACACTAGCATTGAGGTAATTTAGACTTTCGACTTTCGACTTTTGAGAGATAGAGTGCAGAAACATTCACTCTGGCCCACTGAGTCCGCGCCGACCAGCGATCACCCCATACACTAACCTACACTCACCAGGGACAATTTTACAACTTACTGAAGCCAATTGACATACAAACCTGTGCGTCTTTGGAATATTGGAGGAAACCGGAGTGCCCGGAGAAACCCACGCAGTCACAGGGAGAACCTACAAACTCCGTACAGACAGCACCCGTAGTCAGGATCGATCTCGGGTCTCTGGCGCTGTAAGGCAGCAACTCCTAATTTAGTGTGGCTTGTTTGGCCTATCAGGTAGAGCTCTACTCATTGTGCCACTAGGCCACCCAATAACATGAAAGGAGGTGAATATTTTGTTGAAGAAATAATCAAAATAAAGCCGGAACTAGTCTCGTCTATAAACTTCATCATCAACAATGAGGAAATGTCCTCTGTAGAAAATCAAGGTTGATGCATCCCTTGGCTGAACATTGTAATAACTACACATACTCCATTTTGCCAAATGATAATTAAAAAATGATAAAAAAAAACATTAAACTGGTCAAAAAAACTCGTTCAATGTCACATGAAGCATTATCAAATTGGTACAAGGTACTGCAAAAATGTATATACATTAATTATGCGTGTAAGATAAATCAGTTAGCAATTTATAATTGGCCTTATGACATTAAAGTAGTTACCTGGAATTGTTTGATTCTGTTTTAAGTCCTGGGGTCTTAAATACACAGAGAGAAGATGAGCATTGTTTAAGACTTATCACTGGAGCAATGGAGGAGTTCAAAGGCAGAGAGTTCAGAAGTAGTGGAGGGGGAAGTAAATTGGCAGGTGTAGGAAAGAACTGCACATTTAAACCAAAGGTAGACACAAAATGCTGGAGTAACTCAGCGGGACAGGCAGCATCTCTGGAGAGAAGGAATTGATGATGTTTCGGGTCGACACCCTTCTTCAGACTGAATCTGAGCCTCGACCCGAAACGTCACCCATTCCTTCTCTCCAGAGATGCTGCCTGTCCCGCTGAGTTACTCTAGCATTTTGTGTCTACCAAAGAACAGCACATGTTGGTTTACACCGAAGATAAACACAAAAAGCTGGAGTAACTCAGCGGGTCAGGCAATATCTCTGGAGTAAAGGAATAGGTGATGTTTTGGGTTGAGTATGAAGAAGAGTCGGGTTTCCTCCCACACTCCAAAGACAAACAGGAGGTACACAAAAATGCTGGAGAAACTCAGCGGGTGCAGCAGCATCTATGGAGCGAAGGAAATAGGTAACGTTTCGGGCCGAAACCCTTCTTCAGACTGATAGGGGGTGGGGAGAAGAAAGGAAAAAAGGACAAAGGCGGAGGAGGAGCCCGAGGGCTGGGGGAGGGGAGGAGACAACCAGATGGCTGATGAAGGGGAGGGGACAGCAAGGGCTAGCAGAATTGGGAGAATTCAATGTTGAGGCCCCCAGGATGTAGACTGCCCAAGCGGAATATGAGGTGCATTTCCTCCAATTTACGGTGTTGCTCGCTGTGGCCATGGAGGAGACCCAGGACAGAGAGGTCAGATACGGAATTGGAGGGGGAGTTGAAGTGCTGAGCCACCGGGAGTTCAGGTTGGTTATTGCGGACCGACCGGAGGTGTTCGGCGAAACGATCGCCAAGCCTCCGCTTGGTCTCACCGATGTAGATCAGCTGGCATCTAGAGCAGCGAATGCAATAGATGAGGTTGGAGGAGATGCAGGTGAACCTCTGTCGCACCTGGAACGACTGCTTGGGTCCTTGAATGGAGTGGAGGGGGGAGGTGAAGGGACAAGTGTTGCATCTCTTGCGGTTGCAAGGGAAAGTACCCGGGGAGGGGGTGGTATGGGAGGGAAGGGAAGAATTGACAAGGGAGTTACGGAGGGAGCGGTCTTTGCGGAAGGCAGACATGGGGGGAGATGGGAAGATGTGGCGAGTGGTGGGGTCACGTTGGAGGTGGCGAAACTGACGGAGGATCACTTGTTGTATGTGACGGCTGGTGGGGTGAAAGGTGAGGACTAGGGGGACTCTGCCTTTGTTGTGAGTGGGGGGATGGGGAGAGAGAGCAGTGTTGCGGGGTATGGCAGAGACCCTGGTGCGAGCCTCATCTATGGTGGAAGAGGGGAACCCCCGTTCCCTGAAGAATGAGGACATTTCAGATGCCCTGGTCTGGAACGCCTCATCCTGGGAGCAGATGCGGCGTAGACGGAGGAATTGGGAGTGGGGGATGGAGTCCTTACAGGAAGCAGGGTGGGAAGAAGTGTAGTCCAGATAGCCATGGGAGTCGGTAGGTTTGTAGTGGATGTCGGTAAGGAGTCTATCACCTGCGATGGAGATAGTGAGGTCAAGGAATGGTAGGGAAGTGTCGGAAATGGTCCAGGTGTATTTGAGTGCCGGATGGAAGTTGGTGGTGAAGCGGATGAAGTCAGTCAGTTGTGTGTGGGTGCAGGATGTGGCACCAAAACAATCATCGATGTAGCGGAGGTAGGGGTCGGGGATGGGGCCCTGGTACGCATTGAACAAGGATTGTGCTACGTACCCGACAAAGAGGCAGGCGTAGCTGGGGCCCATGCGTGTGCCCATAGCTACGCCTTGTATTTGGAGGAAATGGGAGGAGTCAAATGAAAAGTTATTAAGTGTAAGTACCAGCTCCGCTAGGCGGAGGAGGGTGTCAGTGGCCGGGTATAGATTGCTTCTACGGTCGAGGAAAAAACGGAGGGCTTCGAGACCATCCTGGTGGGGGATGGAGGTGTACAGTGACTGGACGTCCATGGTGAAGATGAGGGGGTGAGGGCCTAGAGAGTGGAATGCGCGGAGATGACGGAGAGTGTCTGAGGTGTCTTGAACATAGGTGGGGAGGGATTTAACCAAGGGGGATAGGATGGAGTCGAGGTAGGTGGAGATGAGTTCGGTGGGGCACAAACAGGCAGAGACAATGGGTCTACCGGGACAGTCAGGTTTGTGGATTTTGGGGAGAAGGTAAAAGCGGGCTGTGCGGGGCTGGGGAACGATGAGGTTGGAGGCTCGTTCGGGCAGGGCGTGGGAGTGGATGAAGTCGGTGATGGTGCTGGAGATGGTGGCCTGGTGCTCGTCAGTGGGGTCATGGTCCAGCGGTAAGTAGGAGGAGGTGTCCGAGAGTTGGCGCGTGGCCTCAGCTTTGTAGAGATCGACGCGCCAGACTACCACGGCACCTCCAAAGACAAACAGGTTTGGAGGTTGTGTCGGAAGGAACTGGAGATGCTGGTTTATACCGAAGTTAGACACACAATGCTGGAGTAATTCAGCGGGCCAGGCAGCATCTCTGGATAAAAGGAATGGGTGACATTTCGGGTCGAGATCCTTCTTCAGACTGAGCGTCAGGGTAGAAGGAGTTTCAGAGAAGATGTGTAAAGATCAAAAGAGATGTAGATCAAGGAAAATGTAGAACAGACCATTGTTAGCTCAGAGAAGGTGACAACAAAACAAACAGAGATACCATGTAACCAGTGGGACAGTCAGACTGGTCGGAGAACAGGAGAGGGGGAGGGATGGAAAGTGAGGGAAAGCAAGGGTCACTTGAAGTTAGAGAAGTCAATATTCATACAGCTGGGGTGTAGCGGGCCAGCATCTCTGGAGAAAAAGAATAGATGATGTTTTGGGTTGAGTCTGAAGAAGGAAAGTCAATATTCATATACGAGGTGCTGTTCCTACAAACCTGAGGTTTACACGTTAATTGGCTTGGTATAAATGTAAATTGTCCCTAGTGTGGGTAGGATAGTGTTAATGTGTGGGGATCACCCATCGGCGTAGACTCGGTGGGCTGAATGGCTTGTTTCCGCTCTGTATCTCTAAACTAAACTAAAAAGTCAACAACTTGGAGTTATCCGTTTTATATGTCAAAGAGTTTCCAGCAAAATCTATCCAGCTTGCAGCCACGTTTGTTTGGGAATCCAAACTGTAGAATGCTCATTGCCTCCATCATCACAAACTGAAGATGCCTTGCCTTCGCTCTCTAGAAGCAGTGACCCAAACGTAAGCTTCTCCTCTCATTATTATTGACCCTGACTAAGTTGCTCCTTCCACTACTCCTCTGGGAGCATGCTCACACTGCAATAGACAAAGGGCGTTACCTTGATTTCTTTTTTGCCACTTAATTGTTCCAACTGAACGAGAATATTTTTCCCATGCAATGAAATTGTGGACAGATTTGCAAAGAATTGGTTTATGAATTGACTCTTTCTAGGCCCACTGAATGTTGAAATCTATTTGCATTTGCAGTCCAAGAAGTTGAAGGGGCAGCACTTTCTCTCACCACATGTTATTTAAAACCATTTTAGATGGAGGTAGTTAAAGAGGATTAACGCAGCAATTTCAGCGCTTCTCCAAAAAACCAATTTCTATTTATAATCTTATCTTGAGTTGCTTTCATTATGTAAAATATATTTCTAATGGTCTTTCCTGCTTTCTCCTGTCAATAACAACTCCAGGCAGCAAAGTACTGCACACATTGACAGGGATCTACAGAGAGGCTCGGTCTAGTATCTTTGGTCTGACAATAGACAATAGACAATAGACAATAGGTGCAGGAGTAGGCCATTTGGCCCTTCGAGCCAGCACCGCCATTCAATGTGATCATCGTTGATCATCCCCAATCTGTACCCCGTTCCTGCCTTCTCCCCATATCCCCTGACTCCGCTATTTTCAAGAGCCCTATCTAGCTCTCTCTTGAAAGCATCCAGAGAACCCGCCTCCACCGCCCTCTGAGGCAGAGAATTCCACAGACTCACCACTCTCTGCGAGAAAAAGCGTTTCCTCGTCTCCGTTCTAAATGGCTTACTCCTTATTCTTAAACTGTGGCCCCTGGTTCTGGACTCCCCCAACATCGGGAACATGTTTCCTGCCTCTAGCGTGTCCATGCCCTTAACATTCTTATATGTTTCAATGAGAATCCCTCTCATCCTTCTAAACTCCAGAGTGTACAAGCCCAGCTGCTCCATTCTCTCAACATATGATAGTCCCGCCATCCCAGGAATTAACCTTGTAAACCTACGCTGCACTCCCTCAATAGCAAGAATGTCCTTCCTCAAATTAGGGGACCAAAAGGGCACACAAAATGCGTAAGTGGGACAGGGGACTTTAGAGACAAGAGGGTAAAGAGAGAAGGGAAAGATGGGAGTGAGGCTGGGATCACTGAATTACCAAGATGTGCTACACTGTTACAGCGAGCAGCTGTCATCTCATTAGTCAGGTAGCAGCAGCAGCACTTCAGGTGGGTCTTGATGAAAGAAAGCTGTTCAATCTCAAATGGAGAGTAGAGAATAACGAGATATTTATACCACTACATCCCCTTCCAGGCAAACAACTGGCTGACATTTTTTTTATTGTGTTGGTGCAGCTGTCGACCAATTTGCACACAGCAAGGTCTCCCAAATAGGGTGGGGGACTGAATAACTAATAATTCTCTTGATCAGTGGTTTGAAGCTCCTTGCACTGGGATATTAAAAACAGGGATTCGGTGGTGTGTTTTTTTTTTTAACATCTGACACTGTAACGCAGTGTTTAGGCGCCGAGGATTGAAGGTCTTTTTTGTCTACTTAAGGAGCGGCTTGGGTCTGGCTTTGCTCCATCCGCTTCAACTAACTATTTAGGTTAGTTTAGTTTAGAGATACAGCGTCGAAACAGGCCCTTTGGCCCACCGAGTCCGCGCCGACCAGAAATCCCTGCACAGTGTGTATCTCTATACTAAACTAAATAGTTAGTTGAACACTATTCTACGCACACTGGGGACAATTTTACATTTATACCAAGCCAATTAGACCTACAAACCTGCACGCCTTTGGAATGTGGGAGGAAACCGGAGATCCCGGAGAAAACCCACGCGGTCACGGGGAGACCCGTACTGTCCGTACACACACTACACAGAGAGCAGGATCAAGCCCAGACCTTGGGCGCTGTAAGGCAGCAACCCTACCTTTGTGCTGCTGTGCCTCCTGTAAACAAAGTTCAGTGTCAGGCTCGATGCCGTGTTAAATCTCTCGACTGCTGCCTGAACCCACAGTCCAGTGTGTTGATCTACTCTCACACCTCCAGAGGCAGGGGTTTAACTTGTCAGTGAATGGGATCAGGGCTCCCTGAGTCCAAGTGAAACTGTTTCCCAATCTGCATCAACCCACGCGTTCCTGATATGTAATTCAAAAATGATGAGACATGATTGGGGACGATCAGCCATGATCACAGAGAATGGCGGTGCTGGCTCGAAGGGCTGAATGGCCGACTCCTGTACCTATTGTCTATTGTCTATGTTTCTATGAGCATTTTCAACTTCCTTTCAACCCAGTAGAGTCTTTTGAGTTTTTTTAAACCTTGAGTTGCCCCTCAGGTTCCTATTACATTTCTCCCCTCTCACCTTAAACCTATGTCCTCTGGTTTTTGTTTCCCCCTACTCTGGGTAAAGGAGTGCATTTACCCTTTCTATCCCCCTAATGATTTTATACATCTCTAAAAGATCACTCCTCATCCTCCTGCCCTCAAATAATAAAGCCCTTGCCTGCTCAACCTCTCCCTATATCTCAGGCTCACAGGGCCCGGCAATATACTCGTAAGCCTTCTCTGCACCCTTTCCAGCCTTCAGGGGTCAGTTGAGAGGTCATTAAATGTTCTCCAACCTGGCATTCATCTCCTTGATGCTTCACCCCTGGTATTGACATCACCAATCTTCTTCTAGAAGTGCCGACTAATAAACCAAGGACTTTACCTTTGTTTAGTTCAGTTTAGTTTAGAGATACAGCGCGGAAACAAGTCCTTCGGCCCACCGAATCCGTGCCGACCAGCGATCCCCGCACACCAACGCTATCCTGCACACACTAGGGCAATTTACAATTATACCAAGCCAATTCACCTGTAGCTCTTTGGAGTGTGGGAGGAAACCGGAGAAAACCCACGCAGGTTATGAGGAGAACGTACAAACTCCGTACAGACATGGACCTGTAGTCAGGATCAAACCCGTGTCTCTGGCGCTGCAAGGCAGCAACTCTACCGCTGCGCCACTGTGCCATCCCATTCCATGCCAATGGCCCAAAATCTTAGGCCATTGGCATCGAATTCTTGCCACCTCAGACCTTGTGTGCACAGGTGGAGAGATGTCCAGGGCAGTATCTGATGTCCAGAACACCTGAATTTATTTGATGGCACTGCCCTCAAAGCGTTGGAATGACTTGCTGCGGTGGGGAGAACCATTAACCTATTTCCCCATTAAGAGATGCAGTAGAGGCTTCAATTACTGTTGCTGGCAGCTCCTTATTAATTGGCATGAATGTGTTCATCAGCAAGGCTTGTGCATGGTGCAATCAAAATAATGAGGGAGGCACACTAATTTCAACCATGACCTGAACCAGGGCAAAATAACGAGTTACCCAGAATGAGTTGAGGAATAGGCGAAGTTTCAGGTCAAGACCCTTCTTTAGACTTAAATCTGAAGAAAGGTCTTGACCCAAACGTCGCCTATTCCTTCTCTCCATAGATGCTGCCTCACCCGCTGAGTTTCTCCAGCATTTTTTGTTTACCTTTGTTTTTTTCCAGCATCTGCAGTTCTTTCTTAAACACAATGAGTTGATATCAGTTTAGTTTTACTGTCACGTGTAGCGAGGTACAGTGAAAAGCTTTTGTTGCGTGCTAACCAGTCGGCATCAAAGCAGTTGTTTACCATTGGAATAGACCTCTTCCCTGAACCCCCCTGTGAAACACTGCGGTCAAACAGACACAAGACAGGGAAACCAAAGTTTAGATAAACTTCCTAGCGCACTTCACCCATTGATTAACTCAGTAAAGCTATTTCACTGAACAGCCTAGAGAAATAGTTATCTTTGAGAAAATAGACCAATTGAAATCAGAAAACTTAAAGGGATAGAAGTACATTTCCCATATTTTAATCCTCTGTGTATAAATGATAATGAAATTCTGATTATTGTGTGCTCCCTGCTTCAATTATTCAGAGAGTGATGATTTAATGTCACGCAGTAATTACCTTTCATGCTGATAGTAATTGAAGTTTTAATAGAAACGAAACGGCAGACGTAAAATTAATCCTCGCTGGGTCGAATTCAGGTCAATCGCTTCGGCAATATTTTATCATATGACCCACTAATAGCTTGTTACATCAAACCGCGGAGACCCTCTCCAGATCTCGCTGCATTGAAAACTGGGACATGTCTTGGTGACAAAGGACTTGTCATATTTTGAGGTGCGTTGAGAACGTCAGATCATCGCAGGCTAAGTGTAGATGAAGCCTATCACGAGGTTTTAAAAGAAGAGGCCAACCTGCTTGTGAAGTCCGCGTAAGGGCGGCACGGCTACACAGCGGTAGAGCTGCTGTCTCACAGCGCCAGAGACACGGGTTCGATCCTGACTTTGTACGTTCTCCCCGTGACCTGCGTGGGTTTTCTCCGAGATCTTCGGTTTCCTCTCACACTCCAAAGACGTACAGGTTTGTAGACTAATTGACTTGGTATAACTGTAAATTGTCCCTAGTGTGTAAAGGATAGTGTAAAGGGCCTGTCCCACGAGCATGCGACTGCATGCGGCAAGCACGACCTAACGTGGTCGCGCTAGCCGTGCGGCCTCGCGGGGCCGGTCCCACTTCGATCGCGGGAGCCGCATGGAGTTGTGCGGAGCTGGTCCCGACATCGCGCGGGGCTCCGAAAAACTGACAGTGTTCAAAAATTCCGTGCGGCAAAGGCCTGCCGGCCCGCTGCCGCATGGTGGCCGCATGCACCGCCTCGACGCCGCACGCACCGCCTCGACGCCGTACGCACCGTCCCGACGCCGTTCGCAGCGTCTTGACGCCGTACATCACGCGCGAACTTCCTGCGCACTTCGCGCGAACCTCACGTCACTCACTCGACCTCTGCGCGGCCCCCGCTTCTGGTTTGGCCGCGCTTGCCGCATGCAGTCGCATGCTGGGGGACCGGCCCTGTACGGGGATCACTCGACCTCCGCGCGGCCCCCGCTTCCGGTTTGGCCGCGCTTGCCGCATGCAGTCGCATGCTCGTGGGACAGGCCCTTTAGTGTGCTGGGATCGCTGGTCGATGCGGACTCAGTGAGCCGAAGGGCCCGTTTCCACGCTGTATCTCTAAGCTAAACTAGATGCAAATTGTCAAAGGATTCAGTTTCTCATATGATGGCTCTGAAGTCTTACATTTTGTTCATCCTTGTGCCTTAAGAATTTTTCTAATATTCTCTCGCTTCAGAATTCATCTCCAAACCTGTGGATTGTGGAACTTGGGAGACGGACAATAGACAATAGGCGTAGGAGTAGGCCATTCGGCCCTTCGAGCCAGCACCGCCATTCAATGTGATCATGGCTGATCATCGCCAATCAGTACCCCGTTCCTGCCTTCTCCCCATATCCCCTGACTCCTCTTTAACAGCCCAATCTAGCTCTCTCTTGAAAGTATCCAGAGAACCTGGCTCCACCGCCCTCTGAGGCAGAGAATTCCACAGGCTCACAATTCTCTGTGAGAAAAAGTGTTTCCTCATCTCCATTCGATATGGCTTATCCCTTATTCTTAAACTGTAGCCCCTGGTTCTGGACTCCCCCAACATCGGGAACATGTTTCCTGCCTCTAGCGTGTCCAAACCCTTAATAATCTTTGCTTGGATTAAATATCACCAGCAACTTGTCCTGAACTAGTCATATCGAAGCATTGGCCAAGAAAGCACACCAACGCCTCTACTTCCTTAGAAGACTTGGGATGTTCGGCATGTCCCCAACAACTCTCACCAACTTCTACAGATGCCGTAGAAATCATTTCATCGGGATGGATCATAGCTCGGTTTGGGAACAGCTCCATCCAGGGCCACAAGAAATTGCAGGGAATTGTGGACGCAGCCCAAACCATCACACAAACCAACTTTCCTACCATTGACTCCATCTACACCTCAAGCTGCCTCGGCAAGGCCATCAGCATAATCAAGGACCCTCAGTCTCACTCCCTCTTTTCGCCCATCCCATCAGGCAAGAGGTACAGAAGTTTGAAAACGCATATCTCCAGATTCAGGGACAGTTTCTTCCCAGCTGATCTCATGCAACTGAACCATCCTGGGTGTCAGAGGTTATGGGGAGAAGGCAGGAGAATTGGGTTAGGAGGGAGAGATAGATCAACCATGATTGAATGACGGAGTAGACTTGATGGGGCCCAATGGCCTAATTATGCTCCTATTACAGTACTTATGACCTCATGACCTTATAATCCTATCACCAGCTAGAGAACAGTCCTGAACAACCTCACTAGAGACCCTAGAACTATCTTTAGTTGGTCTTTGCTGGACATTATCTTGCACTAAACATTGTTCCCTTTATCCTGTACATGTACACTATGGGAGGCTTGCTTGTAATCATATATAGTCTTTCCCCTAACTGAATAGCATGCAACAAAAAAGCTACCTGGTGATGTGTGCAATTAATGAGCTAAACTAAACTAAATTAAACTAGACTAAACTAAACTAAACTAAAGCAAACTTCTGCACTTGAGCTGAGTGTGTTCATGATGGGAGATTTTTTTATGTACGTGGCTCCATAACACCCATCACCTTTGGATGCAATTAAAAAATTGCCTGGTAGTGGCTACAAAGACAGCGCAGTCTTAACATATAGGCTGCAGCACATGCTGACATTTGAACAAATCAGCAAACTTTGTTCGGCATGGTTCAAGTAAGTCTCGTGCTTGTGTCAGGAGGAGCCGTGCGTGGCTTTTAGAAAGGGACTGACAAGGATTTTTTTTATTGGATTTTGTTCTGCAGAGGTTTGTGAGGCCAGTGTTTGGTGTCCATCTTAGAGTTTGGATCTGGAGTCACACGCAAGGCAGACAAGATGAGGATGGAAGTTTTCCATCCAGAAACAAATGAAAGTAATCCATTACTTCTTCTTCTTTTCGTGTCCATCTTGTTACAAATGTTGGCCTCGCTGTCCTCGTCCGTCCTGAAAAGGACGCGAGCTTCCGGCGACAATCAGTGGAAGCCATCACTTGTCGTCGTAGATGATGGTGAGGGCAGAATTAGCTCAGGATACTTCCAGTTTCCAGCCCCGCGACGTGGAGGCTTCTGCTATGGGGCAATAGCCATTACTGAGAATAGAAGATAGAACATAGAATAGATCATAGAGTCATAGAGTGATGGAAACAGTGTGGAAACAGGCCCTTCGGCCCAACATGCCCACACCGGCCAACATGTCCCAGCTACACTAGTCTGGAAAAATCGAAAGTGGACAAAAAAATGCTGGAGAAACTCAGCGGGTGAGGCAGCATCTGTGGAGATTAGGAGTAGACGACGTTCCGGGTCGAGACCCTTCTTCAGACTGATACCCTTCTTCAGGCTGATCTATCTTACTCTCTCAACCCCATTCTCCTGCCTTCTACCCATAACCCCTGACACCCGTACTCATCAAATACCGTGGTGAGGAGCAAGAAGAAACTAATCTTCTTAGAAGTGGTGCATTTCCCCCTGACTAACAGAGCTGGCCAGCTTTTATTTGTGCACAGCATCTCCATTGATATGTTTGTGGAAGCCTCTGGCCTCACTGACTCCTCTCTGAAATGACTGGAAGGTTTAAGTTACTTACATCCCCTGGATCTATTTTTTAATTTCCTTTGAAGTAACGCTTTTCAATAAATTACTTCATTTCATTTAATATTTCATACGTGCAATATTAGGATTTGGAAAGTGCATTTTTAATTCAGATCTTGATTTAAACATTAAAATCTCTTTGCAAATCCCTGTGCCAGTCAGTCCTTTAATTACCAATCCAAAATTCAGTGTAAACAGAGGACCAACAGGGCCAGCCCACTAGTGATGTGAGCCCTCATCCTCAGAGTTACGCATTAGGTGTAATTGAATAATATTTTATAAATGTGCAGCAGTGGTTAACTAGAATTCTTTGTTTGTGCGGGGAACCAGGTTTACACCTTTCATTAATTGGAAATAATTCCACGAAACTTCAATTTATCTGAAAATACAGCAGACTGTAAATGGTAACATAAGATGGTGAAATGTTCTCCCACTCCTTTGCTCTAATTCCAAGTGCGAGCTTCAGTCTGCCTCTGCTTTTCCTGATAATTCGTGCAATTTACGTGCCAACAACACGCCAATAACGGAGCCCGCGCCTCGCGGGCTGGCCGAAGCTTCTCAAGTCGGCGAAGCCCGCGGTCGATGGAGTCTGGGTCAACGGAGCCCGGGGCCTGGGTCGGCATTGCAGAGGCGTCAGGAGGGGACCCGGTGGCGATGGCGGAGGAGGTCGGTGCACTGGTCAGGGTCGGCGGTCAAGGACGGGCCACGTGGAAGTTGGGGGACATGCTGCCGGGAACAATGGAGGACCCAGTGTGGGGGGGGGCGCTGTGAGGGGGGGGGGAGGGGAGGGGAGGGGGACGGGAGGGGGAGGGGAGGGGGAGGGGGGAGAACAAGTGTGGTCTTGGCGTGGGATACTTTGTAACTTTGTCAGTGCCCTTTGCATGGTGACTATTTGCATACCTCGGTTATTGAAGCAAAGAATTTCACTGTGACTTGTCACATGTGAGAATAAAGTATTCAATTCAAATGGATCACCTATTTTTCCCTAACCTTTATGATTGGTAAAAATCAGGGTACATGATCGGGTAAGCTATGGTATAATGCTCCACATGATTTACACGCAGGATAGCAGATACTGAGGAGAAAGCTCGAGTCAAAATCTAATTGAATAGTTCTAGTGATTTATATGGAGAATAACAAATAAAGAGTGAGTTACAAGCTGGAATTTAACCAAAAGATTTGTGTGATTTATATATGGTATACCAAACGTGCTGGATTGATTTACAATTGTGGACTTCAGATGGTTTGTATATACAATAGCATAAACCCTGTCGTGAAGCACAGACTCAAATCTCATCAAAGAATTCGCACGGTTTATATGTAGGATAACATACACCTGGGAGTGAAGTACAAAATGAAATGCATTTAAATGGTTTGATTGAGTTGTATATAGAGAATAACATATACCTGGAGTGTGAAGGACTCTAAACAAACATGCCGGTGATTTATAGAGAAAAGAGAGACTGCAGATGCTGGAATCTGGAGCAAAACGACAACTGCTGGAAAAACTCAGTGGTCAAGCAGCATCTGTGGAGGTAAAGGTCTGGTCGACATTTTGGATTGAGACCCTGCCTTTATGTCGGGAGTGCTGAGGGAAAAATAGCCAGTGTAAAGAGCTATGATAGAGGGAAGAGACAGGGGCTGGTAGGTGAAAGTTGGAACTGGTAGAAATGAATATACAAATTATTAATATAAAAATGATGCAATAAGTTGGTGTGATTGCCAGACTGGAAGCCAATGAAGAGGTGTGGGTGCATAACACATCCCGAAGTGTGAATTCAAGGCTGGAATCTAATTGAGTATTTGCTTTCTATATAGGATAACGTATTCCCAGGAATGAATTAAAATCGGTGTGCTCAGCGTATGGAATAACATATACATTTGTTTGAATTTACAGATTGGATCTATGATTATTTTGAATATTTTCAAAGAATTATAATAATTCACGTAGTTAGTGCAGCTTTTCTCCCAGACATTTGTGACCTTTGCAAACCATCACAATTAATAAAAGTAAATAGTACTTTTCCACGATTACGTCTGCCATATCTGCAATTCAGCCCTAGTTTTCCAAAGTTCATCCATGTAATTTAAGTGCAGCTTATTTAAACTTAGGAAAGCATATACCCAGGAGCAAACTGCAAGCTGTAATCAAATCGAATAGTTCATGCTGTTAATATATAGAACAGTGAGTAGCTGGATGAATCACAGTCTGGAATCTAATTGATGAGTTTGGGTGTTATAAGATGTACAAAAACAGATAGCCTGGGATGAATTACTAACTGGAATCTAATTGAAGGATGTAGCTGATATATATATTAGAATGGCAGATATATTCACAAGCTGTAAGTAAAATAGAACTGCAGTTCGTAGCTACTGTCAGATACAATCAACGTCTGTGACCTAGTCTAATACCAATTGTGTTCCATAATAAATTACATTTGTTCATTGAGTGGAAGGTTTATTCAGCGGTGGCCATTGCCTGCTCTGGTAGATTGTGCCCCTATAATCCACATCTACATCTACAGTAACATTAGATGGCGTTGCCATGGTAACGTGCCTTTATAATGCAATTTCCTCCTTCGAGCAATGGGACACCGTGAGCACTTGGTAGGAAAATGACAATACTGAATGTGTCTGTCCTTTCATGTCGTTTTATTGAGCTGCAAGAATTAGAAATACATGGCAAGCTATCTTGAAATGATATGCTCTTCAGTATCTGTCTAAAGATCCCAGGTATCATATTGCCAGCAATCGAACCTGGTCCCTTCACACTGAAGCAGTGATTAACTTATATATATTCACAATATATTCACTTCCATAGGCATCCAAGAGGATTCGGCATGTCCACAAGGATTTTCTTGAACTTCTACGGAAATGCTACAGAAAGTATTCGCAGTCGGAAGAGTAAAGGGTGTCTGATCAGATATATCAAGGTACTTCTTGGTTTCTCCTAACCAAGCACGGCGGCGCAGCGGTAGAGTTGCTGCCTTCCAGCGAATGCAGCGCCAGAGACCCGGGTTCGATCCTGACTACGGGTGCTGCCTGTACGGAGTTTGCACGTTCTCCCCGTGACCTGCGTGGGTTTTCTCCGAGATCTTCGGTTTCCTCCCACACTCCACAGACGTACAGGTTTGTTGGTTAATTGGCTTGGTAAATGTAAATATTGTCCCCAGTGGGTGTAAGATAGTGTTAATGTGTACGGGGATCGCTGGTCGGCGCGGACTCGGTGGGCCGAAGGGCCTGTTTCCGCGCTGTATCTCTAAACTAAACTAAACCTGTTTCTGGCCAGTCTTTTACCTCAATTTTACAGATGCATGGTTGATGCCCACCTGAATCTTGTTCTTACAACACTCCCACTTTACTCCCAACTTACTCATATGACATTTGTCTGATCACATGGAAATGTTCAATTGAGAACATCGTGTCATGGTGTCAGGACAACAACATAGTCCTTAATTTCAGCAATACAAATGAGATGGTGGTGGACCTAAGGAGGCTGGAGAAGGGAAGTGAAGGTGAACACCAGCCTGTCCTCATCAATGGAGGTGCTGTGGAGCTTGAAGTTCCTAGGCATCTATATCACCACCATCTAACCTGGTCCCTTCACGCTGAAACGGTGATCAAGAAAGCGCATCAAAGTATTTACTTTCTAGGGCATCTAAGAAGATTCAACATGTCCACAAGGATTCTTTCTACAGGTGCATCTCAGCCAGGTATGGCAACTGGTCACCTGATGACCGCCTTATTCTGTAGAGAGTGTTCAACACAGGTTTGTCACTTCCTTCTTTGTGGCGTGTTGCGTCAGGAAGGCTGGAGTAACGTCAAGGATGCCTGCTACCCTGGCCAATCGCTTTCTCTCTTCTGCTGAGAGAAGGTACAGAAGTTTGAAAGCCCAGACATCGCATATCTTCTTTCCCAGTGCAATCAGACTCCTGAACTAATCACCTTAATTGGCTTGGTATAATTGTAAAATTGGCCCCAGTGTGTAGGATAGTGTTAGTGTACGTGGTGATCGCTGGTGCAGACTAGATGGGCTGAAATGCCTGTTTCCATGCTGTAGCTAAACTAAATTAAAACAAAACTCAGATTGATTTGCAATCTTGCACCACTATGCTGTTTTACACTCATCATTTTATTTATTGTTGTATTTATCATTACTGTAGATGGACACTGTTCACTCAGTGAGCTTCATGTGAAAAATAAATTACGTTGCACTCTGGTGTAGATTTCAACCTGAAACTAAATCTCCTTGTACCCACCTTGTAGATGAAGAACAGACATGGGCTTTCACCCTAAAACCACTCGTCAATGAATTCAAGCAAAGTTACCCCAACAATTGGGGTCTGAAGAAGGGTTTCGGCCCAAAACGTTGCCTATTTCCTTTGCTCCATAGATGCTGCTGCACCCGCTGAGTTTCTCCAGCTTTTTTGTGTACCTTACCCCAACAATTGGTATTACTAAGCCCAGCAATAGATTAGCTTACTTCAGTTTGGTTTAGATTAGCTTAGATTGGCGCCATGTTGGACTAACAGATGTTCACCTAGCTCCGCTCCCGAAAAATTTCACGATTTTTCGTGTAAAACGGGTCCATAAATCGGGACCGGATTAAAAAACCTTACCGGAGCTTCTGGTCGCCGGGCTGATGACGTCATCATTAAGCGCGATGTTTTAAACGGTGGTTTAAAGCCCTTTAAATGAGTAAACTGTCTCCAGCTAAGAGCCCTCAGAGATCAGTGACAAAGCTGCTGAGAAACCAGAAGAAGCCTGAAGGAGAAGTTACCTCTGAAGTTTCTGAAGTGGCTGCAGAAATGGATACAAGATCTAAGACAGAGTTTGGTAAGGACAAAGATGTTGATGATTTGAAGAAATCAGTGAAAGATATGAAAAATGAAATTATGGATGAAAATAAAACTCTGATGGGAAATATGATGGAAAAAATTGAAAAGATGAAGGATTCAAATGCTGGTAATCAGAAGGTGGCTGATTCACTGGACACTATAAATAAACGAATTGAGCATGTGAAAGATGGACTATCGGAGAGAATGGACAAGATGGATGAAACTACTACGGACAAGTTCACGGCTGTGCTTGAAACAGTAGCTGCAAGTATGCGCACAATTACGGAATTGGAGAAAAATATGGTTCGAGTGGTTGAAGACATGGCGAAAATGAGGCAAGAGCATGAGCAAATGAAGCAAGAAAATGAACAAACTTCACTACAGATGGTGACTCAACTGGGGAAAGTCTCAGACAAATGCCTGGACCTGGAAGCTCGCTCTAGACGCCAGAATTTGAGAATTCTTGGAGTCTCAGAGGGAGCCGAGGGGGAGGATGTGCGTGAGTTTGCCATGGGCTTACTTAAACAACTGCTTAATCTTTCCAAAGAACCGAAAATCGAAGTGGCTCATCGTGTTCCAAGATTTAAACAAAGATCTGGTGCGGGAAAAATTCATCCACGACATATTATTGTGAAATTTCGGGATATTTTAGAACTGGAAGATGTTAAGAGCAAAATCAAATACGGTGTGCAGCTGCGGATGAACAAGGACATTATTAAGATATTCAGGGACTACCCGTATGAAATTGTGCAAAAAAGAAACAAATTCGAGAAGGTTAAGGATCTTTTAAGAGGGAAAGAAGGAATCAGATATGGAATTTTTTATCCAGCTAAAATGCGTATCTCTTTTAAGGGTTCTGAAAAGTCATTTGTAAACCCCGAAGATGCGTTCAAATATGCCCAAACTATCGTTGAAAAATAGAAATTAAATGGGAGTTTGGCAGATCTGAACCATTCTAAGCAATGATTTGTCTGGGGATAGCTAGACTGTTATCTATGGAATTTGGAATCAAGGACACTTTCTGTTCAAAATGAGTAAACAGCTGAACAGACGGGAATGGTATATACCAGAAGCATTTATTTGTTTATTAGATTATAATATTAAAACCAATTGTAAGAATTTATCCTATTAATAACTTTTACTCATGTTAGATTAGAATACTAACAAAAATAAAAATAAAAATAAATAATGAACTAACATACTAATATGAATTTTTAATAAATTGAAACCTTATCTATAAGTGGGAGGAAGGGATGAGAAACGAGCACCTGGCTTAGGTCCAGGGGCACGTATCGTTAACCCCTTCAACCAACAGTTGATTATTATTGAAGTCAAAAGTATCTGTTTAATAATTAGTAGCTAAAATTACGATACATACATGATATGTTATAATGAAATATATAGGGTAAAATGGTATTATATATCTGAATGTGAGGCCCCGTTTTAATATTTTAATATGTTATGATTAAGTAAGAGAGCGGAGCTATTTGTTTAACATCACAATGGAAGTCGAAACTAGTTTTTTTCCCACCTACAGGTGGGACACTCGCTACAGTGCCGATTATATTAGACACTGTATTTTCACTTTTTTAGTTTTTTTTTTATTACCACATAAACTCACATATTTGTGTTTTGTGTTTAGTGATCAACGTAAAATGGATATACTGGATTGGATTGTAATGGAGAAAGAGGATTGCTCCTCCGGAAACATTGGAGCGATCCTCCTCTCACCAATGAAACTGAATAATATAAATTATAATAAGAACCCAATTATCCATACTACAATCCGAATTTGGAAACAAATAAAACAAAATTTAAAATTAAGAAATTTATCACTATTATCTCCCATAGTTAATAACCCTTTGTTTAATCCCTCTATTATAGATAAATCTTTTATACATTGGGATAGACTAGGAATTAAAACGCTTGGTGACCTGTATGAAACTGGAAAATTACTTTCATTTCAACAATTACAAATAAAATATAAACTCGGAAATAATCAATATTTTAAATATTTTCAAATATGCGACTATTTGAAAAAATATACAAAAGATCATTATAATAGCCCAGCAGATGTATTGGATGAGGCAACGCAGATAAAAGCTGAATCAGCAAACTTAATATCATATTTGTATAATATTATCTTAAATGTAGAAATACCATCTACGGAGGGTATCAGAAGAGACTGGGAACAAGAGTTAGCTATTAAAATTTCAAAGGAAAGGTGGAATGAACACTTTTTAAACGTGCATAAATGTTTGATTAATGTAAGACACACTTTAATACAATTAAAAATTTTACATAGATTATATTATTCCAAACTAAAATCCATAAAATTTTCCCAAATGTATCATCCATTTGTGATAAATGTCAATCCCAAGAAGCTACTATAGCGCACTCATTTGTTTTCTGTACAAAAATTCAAAAATTTTGGAATGAAATTTTCGAAATCTTTACAAAATTATTTAAAATAAAACTGATACCCAAAGCAGAATGGATTATCTTCGGAACAACGGAAGATGGTCCAGAACTAAATGTGTTTCAAAAGAAACTAATAGACTATTGGTTAATAACTGGAAAAAAGCTAATCCTAAAATTTTGGAAGAAGGCTCCAATACCAACTAGAAACATAGAAACATAGAAATTAGGTGCAGGAGTAGGCATTCGGCCCTTCGAGCCTGCACTGCCATTCAATATGATCATGGCTGATCATCCAACTCAGTATCCCATACCTGCCTTCTCTCCATACCCTCTGATCCCTTTAGCCACAAGGGCCACATCTAACTCCCTCTTAAATATAGCCAATGAACTGGCCTCGACTACCCTCTGTGGCAGAGAGTTCCAGAGATTCACCACTCTCTGTGTGAAAAAAGTTCTTCTCATCTCGGTTTTAAAGGATTTCCCCCTTATCCTTAAGCTGTGACCCCTTGTCCTGGACTTCCCCAACATCGGGAGCAATCTTCCTGCATCTAGCCTGTCCAACCCCTTAAGAATTTTGTAAGTTTCTATAAGATCCCCTCTCAATCTCCTAAATTCTAGAGAGTATAAACCAAGTCCATCCAGTCTTTCTTCATAAGACAGTCCTGACATCCCAGGAATCAGTCTGGTGAACCTTCTCTGCACTCCCTCTATGGCAATAATGTCCTTCCTCAGATTTGGAGACCAAAACTGTACGCAATACTCCAGGTGTGGTCTCCCCAAGACCCTGTTCAACTGCAGTAGAACCTCCCTGCTCCTATACTCAAATCCTTTTGCTATGAAAGCTAACATGTGGATTTCAAATATGTTCAAAACATTACACCTAGAAGAGATAAGACTCCTCCTGGCAGGTAAACCAGATCACTTCCATCTGACGTGGTCTGCATTTATAGAATTATTACAAATATAGGATGCAAAGGTAACTTAAAAAAAAAAACTGAGGTCAGGTAAAGGGTGATGATAGCTGGAAAGTTGGTATGTCCCATTTGCATAATGCTCATAAAAACTATTTGTTTTTCTCTTTCTCCTCTTTCTCTTTCTCCTTCTTTTCTAGGGTCTATTTCTTAACTCTTTTTCTTTTGTTTTTAATTTTGTTCTTATAGGGTCTTCGTCCTTTTTTGTTGTCACACTTTCTACACTTTCACTTTTTCCTTCACTTTCTTCTTTCTTTCAATCTTATCCTTTCCTTTTACTAGTGTAAAAAACAAACGGAGTACATTAATTGTAAGAAGATATAAGTGACGAATACTAATGTATGTGGTTGTAATGTAATGTACTTCTAATAAATAAAAAATAAAAAAATAAAAAAATGAAAAAAAAAGCTTAGTTTAGTTGAGTTTAGAGACACAGCAAATAAGCAGGCCCATCAGCCCACCGTGGCCTCTTGGACTAGTTCCAGTTCTATCCTACACATTAGTGACAATTTTACCATTTCTATCGAGGACAATTAGCCTCCAAACCTGCACTTGTTTGAAGAGTGGGAGGAGACCAGAGCACCCGGAGGAAACCCACGCGGTCACGGGGAGAGCGTACAAATTCTGTATAGACAGCACCCGGAGTCAGGATCGAACCCGGGTCTCTGGCGCTGTACGGCAGCAACTCTACCGCTGCGCCACCGTGCCGCCATAATTCTTAAAGTATCAGATGAGGAGTTTAATCGCAGGCAAAGCTTTGTTTAAAAAAAACAACAAACTTGCATTAGTGCAACATTTTATTCAACATCTGAACCCACAAGCGCTTTATAATAAATCAACTTTATTCAAAGAGCATTCACTGTTATAATGCAGGAAAAGGGACAGTTAATTTTTATAAACCATGATCAAACAAACAACTAATCAACAGATAATCGTTTTTTAATGTTGTTGACTAAGGGAAATAGCTGGATCCAATAACACAAAAAGATGTCATAAAGGGATGAGAAAAATAAACTGAGAATATAATGTCAACCATAACTGGATATATTGAATAGACTAAATCGAATAAATTGGACATCAGATGCCAAGAAATTCTCTCCATAAACATTATGTGGATTCATCTTTCAGATCGAGTGGTGGTGATAGTAACCCATGGAACTATTGAAGTGATAGCAAGGTGCGGCGTTAAAGACAATGGTGCAACAGTATTTCTCTGGAAATAGACAATAGGTGCAGGAGTAGGCCATTCGGCCCTTCAAGCCAGCACCGCCATTCAATGTGATCATGGCTGATCATCCACAATCAGTACCCCATTCCAGCCTTCTCCCCATATCCCCTGACTCCGCTATCTTTAAGAGCCCTATCAAGCTCTCTCTTGAAAGTATCCTGAGAACCGGCCTCCACCGCCCTCTGAGGCAGAGAATTCCACAGACTCACAACTCTCTGTGTGAAAAAGTATTTCCACATATGAATGAATCGGCTATGAATATTAATTAATCGGCTCGCATGGTTTCCCCCATTCGCAAGAATTGATGGTGATCTTGTCACTCTATGAAAACCACAGGTTGAGAAAGCTCGAAGGTAGACACAAAATGCTGGAGTAACTCATCGGGACAGGCAGCATCTCTGGAGAGAAGGAACGGGTGACGTTTCGGGTCGAGTCCTCGTCTGCTTCCAGAGTCTCGGAGAAAGCTCAGTGTGGTGAATTCTGGATCACCCTATGGTATTGAACAAAGCACTATCGCCTGCAGAATTAAGCTAGGACTGGGGAAATCAGCCAAACATACAAATATAAAACACGGATTTGAAGCAAAGAGATTGTTTTAGTTCAATTAACAGATTAATTTTTGTTGAAAAATGAAAATTATTTCTTATTATTCTGCCTGGCAGTGTCTATTGCAATGGGATTGGCTGCCTGTTGTTGGGGTTTTGAGCAGCATCTTAAGCTTGAGAACAATTGCATGCATAATGTGGTTGTGTTATATCGGGCAGCACGGTGGCGCAGCGGTAGAGTTGCTGCCTTACAGCGCCAGAGACCCGGGTTCCATCCTGACTACGGGTGCTTGTCTGTGCGGAGTTTGTACGTTCTCCCTGTGACCTGCGTGGGTTTTCTCCAGGTGTTCCGGTTTCCTCCCACACTCCAAAGACGTACAGGTTGGTAGGTAAAACGGCTTGCTGAAATTGTAAATTGTCCCTTGTGTGTGTAGGATAGTGTAGTGGTCAGTGCGAGCTCGGTGGGTTGAAGGGCCTGTTTCCCCGCTGTATCTCTAAACAAGACAAAACTAAAATATGAAAATATTTTCAGGGCATTGCTTGGTCACTGGATTGTAATCTCCCATTGGCTTTGTTAACTCCTGGCAGCTGGGCCTTCTCCTTCTGTGGCATCAGATTTCAGTAGTTGAGTCCGTTCTTTGTCCTGTACATTTGCTACATTTACTCATTTTACCTTTACACCATGGCCATTGTCTGTTGATGGTAGCCCCGTCTGCTTTGGCAGTGTCGTGTTGTTTGTAGACTCGGGGACCGTAACATCGGGAGCTCGCAGGTCCCAGGTTGGTGACCGGTTCTCCGGAGCTCCCGCAACAACAGCTTCGTCTGCTGCACTGGAGGGCGGCAGCTTCGTCCGCCCTGGGCCGCGGAGTTTGAACCGGCCCATTCGCGGAGCTCGGATTCGGCTGCAGGACTTATCATCACCCGGCGGGGTCACATCGGAAGCCTGGATCGCCTCAACGCAGGAGGGAGAACAAGGAGGGAAGAGACAAGGACTTTAAGACTTTTGCCTTCCATCACAGTGAGGAGGGCCTGGTAGATTCACTGTGGTGGATGTTAAATCTGTGTTTATTGTGTGTTCTGTTATTTTATTCTATGTTATGACTGCAAGGTTCATAATTTCGTTCAGACTGAAAATTCTGAATGACAATAAAGGATCAGATCTGAAGAAGGGTTTCGGCCCGAAACGTTGCCTATTTCCTTCGCTCCATAGATGCTGCTGCACCCGCTGAGTTTCTCCAGCATTTTTGTGTACCCTGACAATAAAGGATACTTTGACTTTGAATGCACTAACCTGGCTAATGGGCCTGTCCCTCTTAGGTGATTGTTTGGGCGTCTACAGGCGACTGCCGCAAAACTTTCAAGATGTTGAAAAATTTTCGCCGACAATGGCGACAATTTTTGTGGTTGTAGGTTGTCGCCAGGTGTCGTAGGTGAATTCCATTAAAGCAAGTCCCAGGCAGTCGCCTAAAGAGTCGCTGAGGTGGGACAGGTCCATAAGCGCTTGAGAAGAGTGGGAGAACAAAGCAGACAAGATGAGATGAAGCAGTGAGTGAGTCACGAGGAAGCTGTCGAAGTAGAGTGCTGAAAAGCAGAGGAAGCAGAGAAACGGAGGAATATAGAGGGTAGGTGGCGGGGGGGGGGATATATTAATGGAAATATAAGGGAATGAGGTGCGGCAAGGTCATAAGTGATTGGAGTAGAATGAGGCCATTCGGCCCATCAACTCTTCTCCGCCACGCAATCATGGCTGATCCGTCTCTCCGTCCTAACCGCATTCCACTGCCTTTTCCCCATAACCTCTGATACCCGTACTAATCAAGAATCTGTCTATCTCTGCCTTAAAATTATCCACTGACTTGGCCTCCACAGCCTTCGGTGGCAAAGAATTCCACAGATTCACCACCCTCTGACTAAAGACATTTCTCAACTCCTTCCTAAAAGAGCGTCCTTTAATTCTGAGGCTATGACCTAGTCCTAGACTCTCCCAAGGGGTGGAGTTGCTGCCTTACTGCACTGGAGACCTGGGTTTGATCCTGACTATGGCTGCTGTCTGTACGGAGTTTGTATGTTCTCCCTGACACCACCTGGGTTTTCCCTGGCTGCTCCAGTTACCTCCCACATTCCAAAGACGTGCAGGTTTGTTGGTGAATTGCCTTCGGTAAAGATTGCAAATTGTCCCTCGTGGGTAGGACAGTGTTAGTGTACGGGGATCGCTGGTCAGCACGAACATAGTGGGCCGAAGGGCCTGTTTCTGTGCTGCATCTCTAACCTAAAAAAATTAAACAATGAATATCATTGAGCAGAATACACAGCTGAATTTAGGGAAAGCCTTTCTTGCAGAGAATCTGTCCAAGTGTTTAAGGAGGACAAGAGATGCATAAAGACGCTGAGCCAGAGAGTTGGATAGGCATTCAAGGTAATAAATCTGTCAGTGTACAAGCAATATTTGCATGAATAAGCCATGTTTCCTCACTACTAAACACGCCAACTTTCAGATGCTTTATTGTTTCCAACAGCTTTGGAGTTTACTGAATGCATAAACAAACTTTCATCAAAATTTCATGATGTGAGTTTTAAGGAGCTCTTTTGGACAGTGGTGTGATTAATCGCAGAATTATCTCCATGGGACGTCTCGCTGGAATACCAGTGAGGGTTTCAGTCCTAATGTTGAAGAGACTCACAGACAAGGTTCTGTTGTTGATAACAATCTGTTGACTTTTCTGTTCTATCCGGCTCATTTCTTGCTTTCGAGTTTCATCGATGGTATATTGAAGCTTTTCACTGTACCGAACTGAACTGTTTTATGGGCATGCAAATTTTTAAAGGGCCTGTCCCATTTGGCGATTTTTTTCGGCGACTGCCGGCGTCATTGACTGATGTATCAGGGTCGCCGAAAGATTTTGAACATTTCAAAATCCAGCGGCGACAAAAAAAATGTTGCGACACTTGAGGAATCACCGCGCGTCAATACATCATCACGCTGCGTCAAGCTGCGACTTTATCGGTGACCTGATACGTCGGTCAATGATGCCGGCAGTCGCCGAAAAAATCGCCAAGTGGGACAGGCCCTTTAGGCGACTGCCAGCGACTAGTTTGAAAGGAATTTACCTCTGCCACCTGGCGACAACCTACGACAACCTATGACAGCAAAATGGTCGCCATTGTCGCTGAAAATTTTTCAACATCTTGAAAATTTTGCGGCAGTCGCCTGTAGTCGCCCACAAAATTGCCTAAGTGTGACAGGCCCATAAGAGATGGAATTTATCTGGATGTTTGACAGCGCTATGGTTCTGCCCCTCCCAAACCAGCCCCCATCTTTCCCCACCGTTGTGACGGTTCAGGTTGAAACAGATGATTTGCCTTTGGATCTATCCAACTCTGAACTAATCTCATGACAATCCATGACAATCCAAAACCAAACACTGGTTGCTTCCACCTACCCAACATGGAAGCCCCATCCCTCCTCCAACCGCCCCACCACATCTCCTGTGCTGATACCCCCATCTGTAGCGGTATTAGCGGCACACTGCACTGATTAGGGGCGGCACAGTGGTGCAGCTTGTAGAGGTTCAATCCCGACCTCTGGTGCTGTCTGTGTGGAGTTTGCACGTTCTCCTTGTGACCCTGATGGTTTTCTCCGGGTGCTCCGGTTTCCTCCCACACTCCAAAGTCATGCAGGTTTGTAGGTTGATTGGCCCCTGTAAAATTGCTCCCAGTGTGCAGGGAGTGGGAAAGTGGGATAAGATAGAACTAGTGTAAACGGATAATCGATGGTCAGCATGGACTCGGGGTGTGGGGGGTAGGAAGGTTGGGCTGATGAACCTGTTTCCACTCTGTAAGACTCGATGACTCTCTGACTCTTTACACCTGACTCTAAATGTTACCTGTTCTCCGATTGCCCAGTCCACTTTAGCCAACTCCATCCCTGCTCCTTTGTAATTTTCCTTCTTTAAGTTCAGAACCATTGTTTCAGACACATGTTTTCAGTCTGAAACTGAATGCTAAGTTCTGTCATGCTATGATTATTACTTGCAGGGACTCAATCTGCCTGAAGTTTAAAGTTACCCATGATCAATGTCACCAGCCTCCATTATTCCTTGATTAATTTTCCTTCTTGCAGAGTGACTGCTGTTTGAGGAACTACTGTATTCAATTCGACAATTCTCTTCGTTTTTTTTTTTACCTCCCCAAATGGATTTTAAATCTTCTAGGCCTAGATGGTCTCTCACAACTGTTCCTATTCCACCTCTTAATAGCTGAGCTATCTCATCATCTTTTCATTCCGCCTATTCTTCTTAAAAGTCAAATATTTCTGAATATTGAATTCCTAGTTTTCATCTCCATGCAATGACACCTCTGCATCGGTTTTGAGATTACACCTATTCATCTTTATGAGTGCTGTTCGTTTATTGATTTTAGATACCGCGTGGATAGATGTACAGCATTTAATGGTGTCTTTAGACTTACCTCAGGCTTTAGACTTTAGAGATACACTGCGGAAACTAACCCTTTAGCTCACCTAGTTTGCGCTGACCAGTGATCACCCCGTACTGGAGCACTATCTTACACACGAGGGAGAATTCACAATTTTTTAAACTGAAACTAATTAACCTACAAACCTTTACGTCTTTGGAGTGTGGGAGGAAACCGGAGCACCCGGAGAAAACCCACGCGGTCACGAGGGGAACGTACAAACTCCGCGCAGGCAGCATCCGTGATCGGGATCGATCCTGGGTCTCTGGCGCTGTAAGGCAGCAACTCCATCGCTGCGCCACCGTGCCGCTCAAATGTAAAGTATAGTGGGAGGAATAGGACATCTGACCCTTTGAACCTGATCCGCCATTCATCAAGGTCATGGCTGGTCTTCCGCCTCAGAAGGACGGAGCCGCGGCTCGAGAGGCTAACAGGGGCTAAGAGGTAGGCCACGCACTGCAAGGGAGCAGTGGAACAGACAGAAAGAGCGGACGGAATTACCACTAGACAGCCAAACCAGTAGGTAATTTACGGCTGGGGTAAGTACTTTCCCATTTATAAGAGGTAGGATTATATAAATTATATAAATAAGGGGTGTTTTAATACAGTAATCCGGGTAGGGGATTCTTAATAGGACCAGTTAATTACTTATATAAGATGGGCGGCCAGGAGATGTGCCAATACTGTGAGATGTGGGAAATTGTCGACACCATTGATGTAGATGATCCCTACAGCTGCAGTAAGTGTTTGAGGCTAGCGGAACTCGAGCTCCGCATTGATGAGCTGGAGACCCAACTTCATACGCTGCGGTGCATCAGGGAGGGGGAGTATTACCTGGATGTTTTGTGCCAGGGGATGGTCACACCGACCAGTTTAACTAATTCAGTAGTTAGTGAGCAGGGAAAGGAAGGTGTGGCCATAAGCGAGGCAGGTAGGGGGAACCAGGAGGAGATGCGGCAGGAGCCACAGCCCTTGTCCCTGACGAGCATGACCGAGGCTCTTACTCAATGTGAGGACGGGATCAGGGGCTGTGGGAGGGATGAGCAACCTGGCTGCAGCACCGTGGATCAGGGGGCCATTCAAGAGGGGGGAGTTAGAAGAAATGCCGTTGTGATAGGGGATAGTATTATTCGGGGGGTAGATAAGGTTCTCTGCGGCCAGCAGAACATGTCCCGAAGGCTGTGTTGCCTACCCGGTGCTAGGGTTAAGGATATCTCTGCGATGCTGGAGAGAAATTTGCAGAGTGAGGGGGAGGATCCAGTGGTCGTGGTCCATGTGGGGACCAATGACATAGGAAGGACGAGGAAGGAGGATCTGCTGAACGAGTTTGAGCAGTTAGGGAATAAATTAAAAAGCAGAACCTCGAGGGTACTGATCTCCGGATTGCTACCTGAGCCACGGGCCAAATCGGCGAGGGTACGAAAAATTAAAAAGCTGAATGCGTGGCTCAAAGACTGGTGTGGGAAAAATGGGTTTGGTTTCTTGGGCCACTGGCACCAGTACTGGGACAGGGGGGATCTGTTCTGTAAGGACGGACTTCACCTGAACGGTGCTGGGACTGGGGTCCTGGCAAATCATATAACTAGGGCAGTAGAGAGGTCTTTAAACTAAGTAGCGGGGGGAGGTATTAAGGGGGGTAATAACGGCAGGGGTAGAGGAAATAGAGCAGGGTATCAGTGGGGAAACGGAAAATCAAAATGTGACAGGAGGATCCAGAATGTGTGAAGATAAAGCTCTAGATGTAAAAGGGGCAAAAACAGAAAGGAAGGGTAGTAAAAATCATCTGAAAGTGCTGTATCTAAATGCACGGAGTATTCGAAATAAGATAAATGAATTAACGGTGCAATTAAGTATATATAGTTATGATATCGTGGCCATTACGGAGACATGGCTGCAAGGGGATCAGGATTGGGAGTTAAATATAGAGGGGTAGTCGACAATTAGAAAAGATAGACAGGAAAGAAAGGGAGGAGGGGTGGCCCTTTTAATAAGGGAGGGAATAACGGCAATAGAGAGGAAGGATATTGCGTTGAAGGATCAGGATAGTGAAACAGCTTGGGTACAGATAGAGAATAACAAGGGAAAAAAAACACTAGTGGGTGTAATTTATAGACCTCCAAATAGCTGTGACGCTGTTAGTCAGAACATAAATCTGCAAATAGTTGACGCATGTAAAAAGGGAACTGCTGTAATCATGGGGGACTTCAATTTTCATATTAATTGGGCAAACCAAACTGGGCAGGGTAGACTAGAGGAAGAGTTTATAGAATGTATTAGAGACGGGTTCCTAGAACAGTATGTCACAGAACCGACAAGGAGGGAGGCAATCTTGGATCTGGTCCTGTGTAATGAAGCAGGATTAATTAAAAATGTCATAGTTAGGGACTCGTTGGGAACAAGTGACCACAATATGGTCGAATTCCATATTCAAATAGAAGGGGAGCAGGTTGAAACTCAGGCTAGGGTACTTAGTCTAAATAAGGGGGATTATGAAGGTATGAGGACTGAGCTGATCAAAGTTGACTGGGATAGCAGACTCAAGAATAAGACGGTACATGAGCAGTGGTGTACGTTTAAGGATCTACTGTATAACCTTCAAGAAAAATTTATTCCTATGAAGAAAAAAAGGGGTAAGGGAAAGAACAGTCAGCCATGGCTCAGTAAAACTATAAAGGATAGTATTCGGCTGAAGGCAAGGGCATATAAGGTAGCCAGAGATAGTGGGAGGGTAGAGGATTGGGAAGCATTTAAAGGTCAGCAAAAAATAACTAAGAGATTAATTAAGACGGGGAAAATAGACTATGAAAGGAATTTAGCGAACAACATAAAAACTAATAGTAAGAGTTTTTATAGCTATATAAAAAGAAAAAGGGTGGCTAAGGTGAACGTTGGTCCATTGGAGGGTGAGACTGGAGAGTTGTTGGTGGGGAACATGGAAATGGCAAAGGCATTAAACGAGTATTTTGTATCAGTCTTCACCATAGAAGACACAAAAAATATTCCAACGCTGGATAAACAGGGGGCGGTAGGAATGGAGGAGCTAAATACTATTAAGATCACCAAGGAGGTGGTATTAGGGAAATTAATGAGACTGAAGGAGGATAAATCCCCTGGGCCTGATGGATTACATCCAAGGGTCTTGAGGGAGATAGCGGTGGGGATTGTGGATGCATTGGTGATAATTTTCCAAAACTCCCTGGAGGCAGGAACGGTCCCAGTGGATTGGAAAATGGCCAATGTAACACCTATATTTAAAAAAGGAAGTAAACAGAAGGCGGGTAACTATAGACCGGTTAGTCTAACATCGGTGGTGGGTAAAATGTTAGAGACAATTATTAAAGAAACACTAACGGGGCACTTGGATAAACATGACTTCATCGGACAGAACCAGCATGGTTTTGTGAAGGGGAAGTCCTGTTTAACGAATCTGCTCGAATTCTTTGAGGAAGTAACAACCCGGGTGGATAAAGGGGAACCGGTGGATGTGGTATACTTGGACTTCCAAAAGGCTTTTGACAAGGTGCCACATAAGAGACTATTGCTAAAAATAAAAAATTATGGGATTGGGGGTAATATATTAGCATGGGTAGAGGATTGGCTAACAAATAGGAAGCAGAGAGTGGGGATAAATGGTTCATACTCGGGATGGCAACCGGTAACTAGTGGGGTTCCGCAAGGGTCGGTGCTGGGACCCCAGTTGTTCACAATTTATATAAATGATTTGGAGGAGGGAACCAAGTGTAATATATCAAAATTTGCGGACGATACAAAAATGGGAGGAAAAGTAGGGGATGAGGAGGATAGGAAGAGTCTGCAAAAGGATATAGATAAGCTAGGTGAGTGGGCAACAACTTGGCAGATGAAATTTAATACTAATAAATGTGAAGTCATTCACTTTGGGAAAAAAAATGATAGGGCAAGTTATTTTCTAAATGAGGTGGAGCTGCGTTGTAATGCAACGCAAAGGGATCTAGGGGTAGTAGTACATGAATCACTAAAAGTTAGTATGCAGGTGCAGCAAGCAATCAGGAAGGCCAATGGAGTTTTGGCCTTTATTGCTAGGGGGATTGAGTATAAAAACACGGAGGTCTTGCTGCAGCTGTACACAGTATTAGTGAGACCACATTTGGAATACTGTGTACAGTTCTGGGGTCCATACTTAAGAAAGGATGTACTGGCCCTGGAGGCAGTGCAGCGAAGGTTTACAAGATTAATTCCTGCAATGAGGGGATTGACATATGAGGAAAGGTTAAGTAGGCTGGAACTCTACTCTTTGGAGTTTAGAAGAATGAGAGGCGATCTCATTGAAACATATAAGATCGTGAGGGGCCTTGATCGGGTGGATGCACCGAGGATGTTCCCAATGATCGGGGAAACTAGAACTAGGGGACATAGTTGTAGAATAAGAGGGGGCTCTTTTAAAACTGAGATGAGGAAGAACTTCTTCACCCAGAGGGTGGTTAATTTATGGAATTCACTGCCCCAGGGAGCAGTGGAAGCAGAAACATTAAATATATTTAAGTCTAAAATAGATGGTTTTTTAGCTGCCAAGGGGATAAGGGGCTACGGGGAGAGGGCAGGGATATGGACCTAGGTATGGTAAGTATAGTAAGACCTGAGTGATCTCCTGGACAAGTGTCGATCGCCTGGATTGGGGTCGGAGAGGAATTTCCCGGATTTTTTTCCCGAATTGGACCTGGGTTTTTATCCGGTTTTTTGCCTCCCCCAGGAGATCACGCGGTTCTTGGGGTGGAGAGGGGTGATAGCGATATAAAGGGGAGGGTAGTGTCTTGTGTTCTGTGTCTTGTGTCTACTGTTTGTGGGTAAGGGTGTCTGTTTAGTGTTCAGCCATGAGCGAATGGCGGTGCGGGCTCGATGGGCCTGGTGGTCTACTCTCGCACCTACTTTCTATGTTTCTATGTTTCTATGTTAGAACCATCTTCCAACATTATCTCCATCGGTCTTAATTTCCTTAATGTCAAACATTTTATTGTTCTGTGTTTTGAATGAACACTCGTCTGCTTCACCACAATTTGAATATAGGGTTCTTCCTGATCTATTCTAATTGTAACGCCAGTAGATTATCATAAAATATCGACCAGTGCAGCCCACCACTTACCTGGCAGTGTGTTCTGGGCACCTGCCATCCTCTGTGTTAAAAAACCTGCCGTGTTAATCTCCCCCCATCTCACATTCAAGTCAAGTCAAGTCAACTTTATTTGTCACATACACATACAAGATGTACAGTGAAATGAAAGTGGCAATGCCTGCGGGATTGTGCAAAACAACAGAACAACAGAACAGAACAGAACCAGTATTTACATTTTTTTTAAAGACACAACAGTAATTACGCCCCGGTGAGATCAGAGTTTACAGTCCTGATGGCCTGTGGGAAGAAACTCCGTCTCATCCTCTCTGTTTTCGCAGTGTGACAGCGGAGGCACTTGCCCTCTAGTTTTGATATAACCATCCTGGGAAAAAGATTGTGACGATCTGCCCTATCTATGCCTCATAATTAATCATATTTCTGTCATGTCACCCCTCAGCCTCCGATGTTCCAAAGAAAAGAATGATTGTCCAACCTCTTCATAGCAAATACTGCCTATTCTTGGTGGATTTCCTCTGCACCCTCCCCAAAGTCTCCACTTGAGGTGGCTTTCCTGCCTTTATAGGTGTTTCTATAATGTGGCAATCAGAGACCACAGAAAATACTACAGACGTAAACTTAGCAAAGGCCTCAGGCTTTTAGAAAGGAAATTAGTCAAACATATTTCCTCTCATAAATCCATGTTGACTCTGCTCAATCCTATTATGCTTTCAAGGTGAACTGTTGTTACATTCTTCATTATAGATTCTGTAATTCTGCTGGCATTAATATTGGGCCTGTTGTTTACCTTGTGGTTGCTGCCATTTGCTTTGATCCACCTGAGCTGGAGGTACATTCTGTCGCAGATTCTCAGATAGTGACGGAGCTAAAACCCAAATCAATGTTGCTTCATAGGGTTTAGGAAGAAACTACAGATGTTGGTTCAAATCAAAAAAAGACACAAATTGCTGGAGTAACTCTGAAGAAAAGTAATGGGTGACGCTTCGGGTTGAGACCCTTCTTCAGATTGTCTTCATATGGTCTTTAAGGTCTCGGCTTTTCTTCCAATTTGTCTCAGCTCAGATCTGACTGTAACTGTCAGTCTAACAGTAAGATCGAACAGTGGTGAATCTGTGGAATTCATCGCCACAGAAGGATGTGGGGGCCAAGTCAATGTCTATCACAGATTGACAGATTCTTGATTAGTAAGGGTGTCAGGGGTTATGGGGAGAAGGCAGGAGAATGAGGTTAAGAGGGAAAGATAGATCAGCCATGATTGAATGGCGGAGTAGATGATGGGCCAAATGGCCTAATTCTGCTCTTATCACTTATGAACTTTTGAACCTCTGAACCATGGTCATGGCTTTGTGTGTTTGACGATGCTGTAATATAACTCTAAAGCCCCTTATTCTTAAACTGTGACCCCTGGTTCTGGACTCCCCCAATATGGGGAACGTTTTTCCTGCATCTAGCCTGTCCATTCCCTTAAGAATTTTTTAAGGATTAAAGGTGGTGCCTGAATTATATTTTCCAAAGCAATTATTCACAGCGTGTGGGTGTGGGGTGTGGGAGAGGTGTTGGTTTTTACTGGGATCATTGGAACAGTAATGGTAGTACTAAACTATATCTCAATGACCTGCCCTCACATTACTGCGTGCCGCCTCTTTTAATATTGCTGCAGGGACGACATTCTTTGTAAATAAAAACACAATTTCTCTGTGACAATTTGAAATGCATGCCGTTGCTCCGAGTTTGCAGCTTGCCTGCCTGATGAGATAGGTTCACTGAAAGTTCCAATGTTTGAAGTGCTGAATGGAAATCAGAGATGAGGAGAAACATAAAGGGCAGTTTGTGGCAGGATTTATCACACTGTCAAATAGAGTAGAGCAACTTCCATTTCTGATGAGGTCGCCTTCTTATTATGTCGAAGAAGACTTGATGTATTGGGCAGCAAGTCTGAGAATAGTCCATCTACTTAAATAAGCACCAGCTATAACGTTCTGTTCCATAAAGGGTGTGACTGCATTGTTTATATCTATATATATATATATACACACTCACACATATATATATATATATATATACACACACACACACACACACACACACACACACACACACATATATATATATATATACACACACACATATGTATACATACACACACACAAACTCATATGTATATATATCTATATATACATACACACACATACACACACATATACGTACACACATACACACACGTCACACACATACAAACACATACATATATATATATGTATATGGATATGTATGTGTATGTGTATGTGTATATGTATATATGTATGTATATATATGTGTGTGTGTATATGTATGGGTATATGTATGTATATGTATGTATATGAATATGTATATGTATATGTATGTGTATATATATGTATATGTATATGTATATCTATATATATGTGTGTGTGTATATATATATATATAGTGCACACACACATATGGGTCTTTTAGTAAATACAGCACTCAGTAGTGAAATTGAAGGTCTCGAAACTTCCAGGTTATTTTCCTGTTTTTTAATGTAATATTCCCATTGTTTCATATCCTGTATTTTAAGTAGTATGGTGTTCAGCCAAAATAATGATACGAAGCAAAAATAAATAAATCTGTTTTTACAAAGAAAGATATCAGATGTCCCAGTGGTTTCTTGCCTTATTTGTGACATTTTTCAAGCAGGATTTCATCAAATCTTTAGGCTGATTTATACCAGAACGATTACATTAATTTTGCAATTAAATAACTCTGTATAAGCCAAATTCTGATTATGCTTATGATATTTTTATCATTTATCACCCGATTAGATGGTTTTCTGATGTCCCAAGTTTTTGCACCGTGAGCAGTGGTGCCCCTTTGGTAGGGTTGCCAACTGTCCCGTATTAGCCGGGACATCCCGTATTTTGGGCTAAATTGGTTTGTCCCGTACGGGACTACCCTTGACCTGTATTTGACTGCTGCTACTAATCGGGTCGAGGGGACTGTCGGGTCGGAGCGCCGCGTCCGGCCCCGCCTCACCCGTCCCGACCTGAGGGGTAACTTTTTGACACAAAGGGTGGTGGGTGTACTGAACAAGCTGCTGGAGTTGAGGCAGGGACTATTAGGCTGTGGGCCGAGCATCAAACATGAGTCTAGAAATCAACTTTCATGACCCTTGTCTCGGAACTACATGACATTTTGCACAGATTTAAATAAAATATAATTGAGAAGGAAGTCATAACTAGTCAGTGCCAAAAGCTGCACATTAATTAATTAAACTAATTAGAAAATGAGATCGAAAAAGTAAACGCCATCTAGTGTCCAATGCCCATATTACACCATGGGGAGCCTATTTCCGTGTTGTAGTCTATTTAAACCATCTATTATATATGACTGTAATCACATATAATTATGTATAATTATATTATATAAAAATAATATAATTAATATAACTGTGAGTGTTTTTTTTGAATGAGACTGTCGCAGAGGTCCGGCTCCTGAACCAGCCTAATTAATGGGTGAGGGCAGTTCCTGTGTGTTCCCCCGTTTACTGAACCCCACTGACTGCCAGTGTGCAGAGTGGGGGGTCACGCCCATAGTGGGACTGGGGCAGTGCCAGGCTGAGGGAAGGCTGAGGCATCTTCCACTGACAGGAAAATGCCTAACCCTTACTCGCCCCCCTTTCAGTTTCATAATCTTTATCTATTTTCTCTTTCCAAGCACATTTTTATTGTATTTCCAACTGACAATGATGTTTAATTGGTCTATATTCCACAAAACATATTTTATCTCCCTTTTAAAATGCAGAATAATGTGTGTCTCTGCCAATTCCCTTTTCTAACTAACTATTAAAAATGGGCAATAAAAACTCTGCTTCTCTTTTCTAAAATCTTTCTTTTAAATGCCTGCTGTAATTACTAGTCTTGGGATTTTACTTTCTTTGAATTTGATGAGTATATTTAATATTCCTTGCTTTATTTTAAATGCAGTATATTATTTCTAATTTCGTTTTCTAATGTTGTCTTTACCCAATCAGCCTCACTGGTGAAGTTTTGAATTACTGGTACATTTTGAATATTCCTGTCACTTCACACTGTTCAAGCCTGCGCCCGGCCCATTCACTACTGCTATCTTACAAACACAACATGCCTTTAGCTTCATTCAGCATTTTACCATTTTGTTTTTTTGCTCTATGATAATTTGTTTTGGTTTCTTAATTGTTTTTTGAAATCTGTTTCCACTTGCTTGAGTTTAGTTTAGTATTTTAGTTTAGAAATACAGCGTGGAAACAGGCCCTTCAGCCCACTGAGTCCGCGCCGACCAGCAATCCCCGCACATTAAAACTCTCGTCTACACACACTCGGGATAATTATCCCAAGCATATTAGCCTGCAAACTTGTATGTCTTTGGAGTGCGGGAGAAAATTGGACATCCCGGAGAAAACCCATGGAGGTCCTGGGGAGAACATACAAACTCCGTACAGACAACACCCATAGTCAGGATCGAACCTGGGTCTCTGGCAGCACCTCTAGCGTTTCCCCACTGTGCCGCCATTTTGTTTTGTTCTGTTTGCTGTTCCCCCCCAGACATCCATTTAGCATTTGCCCAGTATGAAACCCACAATTTTTTCCTTCTCTTTTTAATCATCCATTGTGTCTCATTAGATTTATTTATGCCTTGGTTTTAAATGGAATATACATTTTTCCAGGGCACTGTCAAACCATAATGTTATTCCTTTTCTATTCTACATCATTGTTTGCAGATGCATTTGTCTGTTTCCATTTAATTTGTTCTCATTCTTTTCCCATTCACCAATCTGTTCCAGAGCTACCTATGCTTATCTCCTTTTCCATAGTCATGCTAAAAGCCCTGTTACACTGTGCGAGTTGACCCACGAGTGACCCCGAGTGAAAGACTCGTGGTTGCGTACGAGACTACAAGTTTATGATCCAGAGTTTAACCGAGTTCCCACGGGTATGTCTAAGTTTGCCGTTTACTTCTCATTTCTGCGATGTTCCAAGTTCGTCTCCCGAGTGTACCAAGTTCCTCTCCCGTTAATCTTGAGGCAACAATGTATTTCGACGTGTTGAAAAATCATCACTTGTTAAAAAAATGATGTCATGCTTTTTTTTTTACATACTATAAAAAGCCTGCCTTGTTTAAATTGGCTGTTGAATCTCCTGTTGAATCTCCTGTTGCCTCTCCTCCTCCTCCTCCTGTATGACTATAGCCTCCATGGCAGGTTTTTTGTAAGGCTCTGCTCTTCCCTTTCGTCGAACTTTTCTGGGAGCCATCTCTAGCAAGCTTCTTATCAAAAAGATTCACCAGCAATGAGGTGAAACGCCCAAGATTGACCCAGGTCACATGCTGATGTTGAAGTCACCTTTTTTTTCCTCTGTCCAGCTGACGAGTTCAGAGTGCACATGAGAGTCATGTCTGATTGCCTGGGCAGCCTACCAGCTTCCACAGTCTACATCGTACAAAGCATCATATTGTGATGCGTCAATGCCTGTTTTGGGAGCAGCTTTGCCCTAGAGCGCAGTATATATTACAGAGACTTGCAAATGTAGTGCAGTCTATTACACAGGCCAGCTTTCCCCCTATCAACTCAATCTACACTTCGACCTGCTTCGGGAAGCAGCCAACGTACCATTCCTTCCTCTCCTTTCACCCCGTGAGCAGATAATACAAACAGCATTTTGTGTCTATCTTCTCATAACTGAAGTCCTGATCTCCTGATATACCCCATTACAGCTCTTGGACAAAAAAACTCGAAACTTTGTTGTGTTGTATCTGCACGCTGGTATTTTTTTCTCATTGCGCTAGCTATTTATTGCACTTATGTACAGCTTTATTTCAAAACTCGCAAACATTCAGGTGACAAAATAACCCATCAATACCAATTTATGGGGATCACGAACCCGTTGTCTCCGGGTTCGTGATCATACCAGTAATATTGTGAGATCGACATACTGTTGACACTCGCAATATTACTGGCATTATCACTAATCAATTATTACATCTCAGAATTTGTGTAACAATATTTCATGTTCCCCGGGAACATTAGCACTTTAACACTGCACTTTGGGATCTTATTTGCCATCGGGTAAAAGATTGTGATTATGGTCATGTTAAGAATTAAAAGTCATAAAATCAATGTGTGAAATGTGATTCTTATTTTTCAAAGTCTCTCATAGGAAACAATGAGCGTATAGAGCCCAGGGAGAGGGGGAGAAAGGGACGTACACTCACAGAGGCAGAGTCTCTCAGCCTGTGTGAGAGGGAGGGAGGGAGAGAGAGACGCACACACACAAGGTGGATGTGAAATCTCACCTACCTGTTTCAGTGACAGGCACCCGCAGCCAGTGAATGAAGACACCCCCATCTGTCTCCCCCTCCTCTCCCTCCACTCTCCACCCCCTCTCCTCCACCCCACCCCCCTCCCTCCCCCAATTTGGAAATGTCATCCCATCACCCATTCCTTCTCTCCAGAGATGCTGCCTGCCCGCTGAGTTAAAGAGTTCCCACTTGCAGCAGCATAACAGGCCAGTAAACACAATACTGTATATATATACTGCGCTCTAGGGCAAACTCATACTCATAGATAATATACTAAACAAAGAAAATATATATTAAAAAATCCAGTATTATTGCAAAAATCCCATAGTCCTTAGTGCAACCAAGGCAGTTTGTAGTTCATAGTTTAGTTAGCATTTGTAGCGTTCAAGAGCCCGATGGTTGTTGGGAAGAAGCTGTTCTTGAACCTGGAGGTCATGGTTTTCAGATTCTTATACCTTCTGCTCAGCAGGAATGAAATGAGAGCATGGCCAGGGTAGTGTGGGTCCATGACAATGCTGGCTGCCTTTTTGAGGCAGCACCTCATATAGAACCCTTTGATTCAGTAAAGTTCAGTAAAGAGATCGGGAATCTGGCATCATGGCTTGAGAATAAAACCCAGCCTTTAACATCCGCATAATGAAAGAGTTGGTGTTGTCCTACGGAACAGGGGTGCAGGAGAGGTGAACACAACCCTGTCTTCTTCAACAGCACTGGTAGAGATGGCTTCTGGACGTGACTGGCAAACCTCAGATTAGGCTGCCATGAAGTGTCATAAAATGTTCTCACGCTGTTCCTCAATACTGGTTTGTCTTAAGGTTGTGAGCTCAGTCCCAAATACACAAAATCTATATATAAACTTCAAGCGATTTTTTCTTTTCAACCCACTCTGTCACCTTATCAATAACTTTTACTTTGTTAAGCAGAATTTGTCTTTAAAAAGTCTAAGTAACTGATATTTCTGTCCCTGATTATTGTTTCTAAAAAGAGTTCCCACGGTAGAATCACGAGTCACAAAGGTAAACGCACGGGCCACTACGTTCTTACATGGAGTTGAAATGTTTCAAATTTTAACCTCAAGAGTACATTTTACTCGTGGAAAAGTTCAAACATGTTTGAACTTTTTCAAGAGTTAACAAGTTTCACGGGTACCTGCCGTTAGCGCCACGAGTCGCTAAGTTGCGTCCACGAGTTCCGACGTTCCCGCTACGTTAATTGTACGTGATTACCACGAGTTAAATTTGTTTTAAACTCGGGGTACCTCGTGGGTCAGCTCGCACAGTGTAACAGGGGTTTAAACGATGAAGCATTACTTCCAGTGTTGCTGAGTTTGTTTGATGCTAAGCCGATATTTTGCACCTCACATCTGGAACTACACACTTTCAACATCTGAACCCAGTTTGTGGTAGAGTTATAGAGCTTTGAAGTATGGAAACCAACCCCTTGGCACACAAAGTTCAGGCTGACTGTTGTACCCTTCTTCAGACTTGGACTGCTAAGAGTAGTCAGGTTAAGGAGAGATTCTCTTGCACCTCCTCCAACCTCGTGTACTGCATCCGTTGTTCTCGATGTGGGCCCCTATGTATCGGCGAGACCAAGCGCAGTCCGCCCAGCCCTGCACAATCTCCCAGTTGTCAAACACTTTAACTCCCCCTCCCATTCCGACACTGACCTTTCTGTCCTGGGCCTCCTCCACTGTCGGAGAGAGACCACACACAAATTGAATGAACAGCAACTCATATTTCGCTTGGGTAGCCGCAGGAATATTGATTTCTCCAGTTGTCCTACTGGTTCCAACGACCGCAACCCTGTACACCTTCGTTATAATTTCTTCCCCAGCCAACAATGGACCATTGTGGGCTCCACCCTTCCTTGGTCACCTGTTGCCAGCCCTGATTTGTTCGGGCCTTTTCCTGCCTTCAGTTCTCCCCCCTCTACTTCCAGTCTGGAGAAGGGTCCCGACCCGAAACGTCACCCATCCTTTTTCTCCAGAGATGCTGCCTGACCCGCTGAGTTGCTTCCAGCACTTTGTGTCCATCTTGCTAAGAGTAAAATAATTTTTCAGTACAAGAATGGGGTTTTTCTTTTCTGGTGAAGGAAAATGTGGGCATTTAAGGAGAGCTGCAGGTGATGCTGCAAGCAGCAATACCAGACGACAGACTTGTTAACTGAATTCTTCATTTCCAGTTGCACAGTAGATGAAGAGGTCAGAGAGTCAGCAGTATAAGAGAATCTAAAAATACCTGAAGGGAAAAAATGTTATTAAAGTAACACCTTGAAGGCTAATCTCCGGATCTCATTAGAGCAAAATTAAAGAGGGAAAGCAAATACCAATAACACAGTAATAAACTTCAATAGCTTCCTCCATTTGGTAATTGTGAATTTGATTAGTAATTGGAAAGCGACATGTTTATCTCTACTTTACTGGTGGCCTGTAAGTTCCAGTTGCATTTAAACATCATTCTTAGCCACATCCCAAAGCTTTCCAGCATTGGTGCATGTTTGATTTCAATCCAAAATCTCTTCATGGCCAATAAAGTTTGTAATTTGAGAAATGTACAATTGGTTTGTGCAAGGTGAGGCTCCAGTCCATGCCTGATAATGGTAGACACAAAGTTTTGGAGTAACTCAGCGGGCCAGGCAGCATCTCTGGGAACAAGGTATTGGTGACGTTTCGGGTTGAGACCCTCTTCAAACTTCATTCTGCCAACGATCACGATAATAACCGGATATTCTGTTTCATTAAAAATGTTTGAGATAATGTTGAGGTAATGGTGTAAGAAGGAACTGCAGATGCTGGTTTACGCTGAAGAGAGACACAAAATGCTGGAGTAACTCAGCGGGTCAGCCAGCATCTCTGGAAACAAGAAGGATGTGGGGCAAACCCAGGCAGGTGGGACGTGTAAATGGAGCATCTTGGTCAGGGTGGGCTAGTTGGGCTGAAGGGCCTGTTTCCATGCTGTATGACTCTATCACTCTGTAATATTCATCCCAATGGTTTGAAAGGTGATGTTTTGGGTTGAGACCCTTCATCAGACCACCGTCAAGATAATACAATAGCCACCTACTGCTCTTTTTCTAAATAGCTATGGGATCCTTGCATTTGCTTGAATGGGGAGGGGGGGGGGGGTGGCATTCGGGATAGGGAACTTGATTTAACAGCTCACCAAAATGATAAAACTCCAACAGTATATTTCAGTCTCAGATTAAGTTAATATTCACTTTGATTCATTTTGTGCTTGCTCCAATGCTGGTACTAACAAACTACTTGTAGCGATGGACATGGTAGTCCATTAATTCACCTCTTTACTGGATATGGCAGATCTTCAGTACTTTGAGCTCCTCGTAGAGGAATGATGAAGATGAATTCAACTTCAACACTTGCCCTGGTGAAACTTAATCCAAGACTTTTGTTTATTTGTACAGAAGGTGTATAATATACTTAAAGCTCATCTTCTGAACCATTGGGATCAATATTACAGTCATGGGGTCATACAGCATGGAAACAGGCCCTTCAGCCCAACTAGCCCACCCTGACCAAGATGCTCCATTTACACTAGTCCCACCTGCCTGGGTTTGCCCATATCCTTCTAAACCCTTCCTATCCAAATGTCTTTTAAATATTGTTATTGAACCTGCTCCAACTACCTCCTCAAGTAGCTCATTCCACCACCCTTTGCGCGAAAGATTTTCCTCTCAGGTTCCTATTAAAATTTTCACCTCTCACCTTGAAGCTACGTCCTCTGGTTCTTCATTCCCCTGCTCTTGGTAAAATAAAACTCTATGCATTTACCCTATCTATGCACATCAAGCTGATCCCAGTGTGTAGGAAGGAACTGCAGATGCTGGTTTAAATCGAAGACTGACACAAAATGCTGGAGTAACTCAGCGGGACAGGCAGCATCTCTGGAGAGAAGGAATGGGTGACGTTTCGGATCAGTCTGAAGAAGGGTCTCGACCCGAAACATCACCCATTCCTTCTCTCCAGAGATGCTGCCTGTCCCGCTGAGTTACTCCAGCATTTTGTGTCTAAGCTGATACCATTGTCAGTATGAAGGACTGCATTGGCATTATCTTCAACATTGGTTGTTGGTATTAGGTTTGCCTTTCCATAAGTCGAGAGTTTGGTTTGTTGTTCCAGCAGCATGCTTAGTGCATCTTATCTTTCAATGGACAGATTGAAACTGCACTTCATACCCAGTGACAACAAGTGTAGAGACGACGATAGAATTACTGAATAGTTTATGAGCTTTAAGCCCTCTGGCTGAAATGAAGCCACCCACAAAAGCACCCAATACAATTCTTGTGCAGGTGCCTCGCCGTGAGTTTATATATACTGATATAAGATGCTGGGCACTCCACTACATGGACTGACCTTCACTGATACAGATTGACTCCATGCTTGGCAAAACAAAACCTTGAGAGGCTCTGCTGGAATTAACTGGTGGATAAAAGTTGCGGAATTTTCTGCCTCTGTCGTTCCGAGGTCAGAACGACATTTTGGTGGGAGGTCTGACCTTGAGGGAAGAACATCGGCTACTTTAGATAACACGGGTGTCTCTTGCCCTGCGAGCGTGTGCCAGTTGTTCTGCCTCTCAGCATCACAGAGATTAAATTCTCACTCGTGAAATCAGGGGGGGGGGGGGGGGCGGCACGGTGGCGCAGCGGTAGAGTTGCTGCCGTACAGCGACAGAGACCTGGGTTCGATCCTGTCCGCGGGTGTTGTCTGTATGGAGTCAGCATGTTCTCCCTGTGACCACGTGGGTTTCTTCTGGGTGCTCTGGTTACCTCCCACATTACATAATAGCTTATCAGCTGAAAGCCCTCGGGCAGAAATGAAGCGACCGGCAGAAGCACGGTCGATGAGAGCGTGGGGGGCGCGCTGTGAAGAGGGGGGGGGGGAGCAAAAGGAGGAACCAGTGTGCTTTGTAACTTTGTCAGCGCTGTATGTGGCCGCTATTTGTATACATTTGGTGTGCAAGCAAAGAATCTCACGGTGCCTAGTCACATTAGACAATAAAGTATTCCATTTCATTCCATTCCAAAGACGTGCAGGTTTGTAGGTTATAGAGTCATAGAGTGATACAGAGTAGAACCAGACCCTTCGGCCCAAATTGCCCACACCAGCCAACATGCCCCATGTACACTAGTCCCACCTGCCTGCGTTTGGTCCATATCACTCCAAACCTGTCCTGTCCATATACCTGTCTAACTGTTTCTTAAACGTTGGGATAGTCCCTGCCTCAACTACCTCTTCTGGCAACTTGTTCCATACACCCACCACCACCCTTTGTGGTTAATTGGCTTCCGTAAAACTTATCCCCAGTGTGTGTGTGTAGGATAGTGTTAGTGCACTGGGTGACCGCTGGTCAGCGCGGACACGGCGGGCCGAAGGGCCTGTTTCCGTGCTGTATCTCTAAAGTCCAAAGTCTACATTTTAAGGGGAGACACACAGCTCCAAGTCGCAGGTAATCGGCTCTTCGAGAGAGACTCTATTTACGGAAACACCGCTTCTGTGTTAGAAACAGCCACTGTCTAAATTCAGTGCCATTGATGTCAGGGAATCAGATAAATTATTGTTATCAGGGAGGAGGGTGGTTTGCTGTCTGCTTGTACAACATTTGCTTTGTCGAGAGCGTCATTTTGTCCTGACAGTGATTCATTGAGGGTGGTTTGGATATTTTTAATGTTCTTTTGATATCCATGCAGCATTCTCAAAGACAGAAGCAGAAAGAAAAAAGGCCGTCAAAAGGAATTGACAAAGATGAATGAGTCTCTGAAGGAACGAGAGATAAATATGGAAGAGGAACGGCTGAGGTGAGTTAAAACACATGGACAGAACAGGAAGAGGTCTAAATGCTGCAAGATTGGACTAAATTAAGACAATAATGAAATTTTGATTGATTGATTGAATACCTTTAATAATCCTTTACAGGAAATTACAGTGCCACGACAGCTTCAAGACAGACATAACACCACACATTTCCTCAAATAGCTTCCATACTTAACAAGTTAAAATACAAGTTAAAATACAAGTTAAAATACAATTAATGAAAAAAAAAGTGCAGTTATTTATGCGCATTATATAACCTTATAGCAGCTGGTAAACAGGACTTCCTATGTCTCTCCGTTTTGCACATTGGTGCAATCAGTCTCTGACTGAAGATGCTGCTCTTGATCACCTTCAGGGCATGGAGTGGGTGAGTGGGGTTGGTCATTATTGAACCCAGTTTGTTCAGAGTTCTGGCCTCTGCCACCTGCTGGACCGTTCGTTGCTCGTGCAAATGAAACTTTGGTTGGGAGCATTTCATTCCCAACAAAGTTTCCTATTCTGATGAAGATGAATTATTATTTTTTCGTGCAATTGTGTGTTCATTGAGGAGTTATATAATTTTTTTGGAGGAAGGGTTTGTTTCGCCACGTTTGAAGCATTATCAGTGGCAAACATATCCAGGCCATTTGAAGCTTCAGATAGAGGGAGAGCAAAGTTCACCCTGCACAGTCCTTTAATAAATTCACAGAGCAGGTACTGAACTGTAGACGCTCCTGTCAAGGGCAGGTGTGGAATGGAGTAAAGCTGACTCTGTACGGTTCCACCAAACACTCCAGCCTACATAGAGTTAGAGACAAGTAAAATTCCCTCGATATTCTCTCATTGAACACCTGCAGAGCGAGCAGCTAATATGTTGACCGACAAACCTGCATGTCTTCGGAGCGCTGGAGGAAACCGGAGAACCCGGTGAAAACACACGTGGTCGTAGAGAGAACGTGCAAACTCCACACAGACAGCACCTGTAGTCAGGATCAAACCTGGGCCACTGGCACTGCAAGGCAGCAGCTCGACCACTGCGCGCCACTGTGCTGCCTTGTGTCAAAGGCCTTCTTAAAGTCCACGCGGGCAATGTCGACCACCCTGACCTCACCATTCCTCTTCATCGCCTCTTCAGAAAACCTCAAACAAACCACTGAGACATTATCTGCCACACACAAATGACCCGAATCGTCACCCATTCCTTCTCTCCAGAGATGCTGCCTGTCCCTGTCTGCCTGTCTGACGAAGGGTCTCGACCCAAAACGTTGCCTATTTCCTTCGCTCCATAGATGCTGCTGCACCCACTGAGTTTCTCCAGCATTTTTGTCTACCTTCGATTTTCCAGCATCTGCAGTTCCTTCTTAAACAACATGCTGCCTGTCCCGCTGAGTTACTCCAGCATTTTGTGTCTATCTTCGATTTAAACCAGCATCTGCAGTTCGTTCCTGCACAAGCCATGCTGGCTGTTCCTTCTCAGAATCCCAGAGATGAGGTGAAAGTGACTGCCTTGATATTAAGGCAGTGTTTGGCCGAATGTGTTGTCGAGGACACTTGTTAAAATTGCTCAGTGGGAACCAAGGACAAAACTCTCACCTGAAACCCTCCTTGATTTGTAGCTTCCACATAGTAAAATGGTTGTAATCATTGAAGTTAATCATCTCATCCCCGTGACAAGGTTGCAAGGGTTTCTTAAAGCAGTGTCCTAGGCCCACTCATCTTCAGCCTCTTCACCAGTGACCTTCCTTCCATTATAAAGTCAGAAGTGGGAATCTACACTGATGACCGAGCAATGCTTTCTTTGTTGATGGGCGTGGACATTGCTGGCAATACCAGTGTGTGATATCCATCCCTCATTAGCCTTGAGAAAGTTTCGTAGAACTGCCTTCTTGAACTGCTGCACACCTCCTGTTGAAAGCAAAGATCCTATAGCGAGCAAGATAGTCCACTCGACGAAAAAGACGTAGTACGGTCATGGGCAGATTCATGGGTGATTTAAGGCCCCATTTCCGTAACCGGCTTCCGTCTCCGCACCAAAGATCCCATAGGATACTAGTGCGGAGACGGAATCCGGTTACGGAAACATCCTCGTAAAAATAAAAGTTATTTGGTAAAAATCTTCTCCTCATTTTCAGAATTATAATTTATTAACACAAACTGTTCCCCCGCAACGTTGATTACACTGCGAGTCGGGTCGGGTTGGGTCCGGTTACGGAAATGGATGAAAAAAAGGCCCACGTTCCGTTCCGTTGCGTACTACACGTCAACCCATTGCATTTAGCAGGAGTGGTCTATCTTGCTCCGCTATAGGATCTTTGGTTGAAGGCAATCCCACCATCCTGAGTTAATGCTTGATCTTAATCCTGAAACTCCCAATGACTTTACTTCTTGTGATCTTATTCAACAATTCATTGGGTGGCACGTTGGAGCAGTGGTAGAGTTGTGGCCTTACAGCTCTAGAGACCCAGGTTTGATCCCTACTACAGGCGCTGTCTGTTCGGAGTTTGTACCTCCTCCCCGTGACCTGCGTGGGTTTTTTTCCCCGGGTGCTCTGGTTTCCTCCCCTATTCCAAAGACGTGCAGGTTTGTAGGTTAATTTAGCTTTGGTAAAATATGGTAAATTGTCCCTAGTGTGCAGTATAATGTAAGTGTACAAAGATCACTGATGATGCAGACTCACTGGCCCGATTCCACACTGTATCTCTAAACTAAACTAAACTAAATCCATTGGGCCCATGATGGCCCTCAGCAGATCATTCCCACACTTGATTACCCTTTAACCTATTCTTTCTCACATGCCTATCAATTCCTATTTTAAAAAGTGGGAAGTAGGAGTGGATGTGTCAATGGAAGAGGACCTTTCCTTTGCACTGCCTGCTTACAGTGATGCTCTACCTAGAGCTTCTCAGCGAATTACATCCAGATCCAGACATTAAATGTGACAGTACTTGTTCCGATAATAGACAATAGACAAGGCCAAGACAATAGAGGGATATGGGTCAACCGCGGGCAAATAGGACTGGCATAGATGGGCACCCTGGTCGGTATGGATGAGTTGGGCTGAAGCTGCTTCAATGCTGTATGACTCTATGGGGCTATTTGGTTGCCGGTTTCCATGGAAACAATCCCGCACTCTCCCATCACTGGTGGGCCAAGCCTGCCCCCCTCCCCCCCCTTAATTAATCCCACACAGAAACTAAACGTTGTTCGTTCGCTGAAACAATGTTCCTCTGGGAAAGGTTACAGAAAATGTTCAGATTTTACTGTGATTTAGATAATCAGCATGAGCCCGTGGGTCATTTTCATAAGCATATCAGATTTACGGTGTCAAAATAAAAGCTTCTTGCCTCTGACTGCCTGCTCTCCTCATTCCAAGGCCCCCCGTCACCACCAGTGCTGTGATATAGCAAATGTAACATAGAGGAAGTTGCCAGGACTCAAGGGCCTGAGCTATGGGGAGAGGTTGAGCAATCTAGGACTCTATTCCTTGCAGTGAGTGCAGGAGGATGAGGGGTGATCGTAGAGAGGTGTATAAAATCATGAGAGAACGACACGGTGGCGCAGCAGCGGAGTTGCTGCCTTACAGCGCCAGGTCCTGGGTTTGATCCCGACTATGGGTACTGTCTGTACAAAATTTGTACGTTCTCCCCGTAACCTGCGTGGGTTTTCTCCAAGATCTTCGGTTTCCTCCCGCTCTCCAAAGACGTACAGGTTTCTAGGTTAATTGGCTTGCTATAATTGTAAATTGTCCCTAGTGTAGGAGAGTGATAATGTGCGGAGATCGCTGGTCGGCGTGGATTGGTGGGTAACTTTTTTACACAAAGGGTAGTGGGTGTATGGAACGAGCTGCCAGAGGAAGTAGTTGAGGCTGGTATTATCGTGACGTTTAAGAAACATTTAGACAGGTACATGGATAGCAAATGGACAGGTTTAGAGGGATATGGGCCAAACGCAGGTAGGTAGGTAGGACAAGTGTAGATGGGCCGAAGGGCCTACTTCCACGCTCTAAGACTCTGTGACTCTAAAACCCATTGCCCAACGCTTGTTTTGCCTTGAATCCATTTTCATTAAAATCCTGCTACTTAGTCCCTAATTACAAAAAGTAAAACAGCTGTTGTGTCCCCATCACTCACTGACACTGGTAATAGAGGCTCGCCATCTTACACATTTAACAGGGATCCCTCTGAAACTCACCATTCAATTACATTCTAAACATCCATTTTCTCCGCTTGTTGCTAATGTCTGTAATTAGCACTCGATTATAATTTATGTTTTAGCTCCTTTTTCACTCAGTGTCTCGCTCTGCACAAAAGGATGGATTCTATTCTTATTGAGCAAGTTGACTCTTTTACAATAGATAATTGATGATAATGCTCCTTAATGTGTCTTATTTCTTCAGTCCTTTACCAAGCCCGGAATGTACCGGTTAGATGGGTTTGTATTCAGCTTCTCACACGCAGTGTCTCAGTGGAGTGGGACTCTGCAAAAGAGGAGGCAGGCTGAGAACAGTGCCTTTCTTTTCAGCGAGAGCCTCCCCTGACAGGTGCTTTCTTCATGGCTGTAACCCACAAAGGTCTCATAATTAACATTCTACACAAATGGCAATGAGTGAGTTTGAATCTTTCAACAATATCACCAGTGTGGGAAAAGACGCGGCATAGTTTAGATTCACCTGTTGTCACGTGTACCGAGGTACAGTGAAAAGCTTCTGTTGCATGCTAGCCGGTCAGCGGAAAGACAATACATGATGACAATCGAGCCATCCGCAGTGTACAGATACATGATAAAGGGAATAACGTGAATAAAATTGAGGACACGATGAAGCCTGTAATGTCCGATTGTTCGAGGGTCTCCAATGGGGTTCAGCACTGTTCTCCGGTTGCGGTAGGATGGTTCAGTTGCCTGACAACAGCTGGGAAGAAACTGTCTCTGAATCTGGAGGTGTGCTTTTTCATACTTCTATACCTTTTGTCCGATGGGAGATGGGAGAAGAGGGAGTGGCCGGGGTGCGACTCGTCCTTGATTATGCTGCTGGCCTTGCCGAGGCAGCGTGAGATGTAAATGGAGTCAATGGAAGAGAGGCTGGTTTGTGTGATGGTCTGGGCTGCATCCATAATTCTCTGTAATAGTTTCTGCATGGAGCAAAACTATAGAGACACAGAGTCAGAGAGCATGGGAACAACCCTTCAGCCCACCAAGTCTGCACCAACCATCACTTCTGTACTAAGGTAGGCAAAATTGCTGGAGAAACTCAGTGTTTCTTCCGAAAGGGTTCTGAAGAAGGGTTTCGGCCCGAAACGTTGCCTATTTCCTTCGCTCCATAGATGCTGCTGCACCCGCTGAGTTTCTCCAGCACTTTTGTCTACCTTCGATTTTCCAGCATCTGCAGTTCCTTCTTAAACACTTCTGTGCCAACCATAGCTTACATTTGTAAACTAATTGCATTTTACATCTCTATAACGTTGCCTTGAGTCATAGAAAACCAGAAACGTAGAAAATAAGTGCGAGAGTAGGCCATTCGGCCTTTCGAGCCAGCACCCCCATACAATATGATCGTGGCTGATCATCCAAAATCAGTACCCCGTTCCTGCTTTCTCCCCATATCCCTTGATTCCATTAGCCCTAAGAGCTAAATCTACAGTAACTCTCTCTTGAGAACATGTCCAGGCAACATCCTCGTAAAAAATATTCTGCGCCCTTTCCAGCTTGGTGGCATCGTCCCTCTTTGCAGGATGACCAGAACCAAACACAACACCTCAAGTGTGTCCTCATCAACAACTTGATACCTTTCGGCATCATATCCTCATCCCTATAACCAACAATGAAGGCTAGTGCCAAATGGCCCCTACACCACTCTACCCACCCATGCTGCCACTTTCAGATGTACTTGTACTTCTCGGTCCTGTTCTACAATTACAAGGGCCCCATCTTTCACTGTGAAAATCCCACCCAAAATGGGGGCTTTGTACTTGCCTACAAGTGGAGAATTCAATGTTCATATCATTGGGTTGCATGCTGCCCAAGTGGCATATGAGGTGTTTATTAATTCAGTTTGTGTGTGGCCACACTCTGGTCATGGAGGAGACCCAGTGTGGGAATGGGAAGGGAGTTAAAATGGTTGGCACCGAGGAGATCAAGAAGGCTTTGGTGCACTGTGACAGATTCGGAGCTGGGGCAAGGGTTGGAGTTATAGTAGCGATGTTACAATACTTACCTTCAGCGGCGATGCAGTTCTGCCACTGGCCGTGTGCGCGACTTAGGCGCCTTTGAGGGGGGGGGCAGGATTAAAATGCCGTTTTCTCCTGCCTGTCGGAGGCGAACTTCCTCAGGCTGCCAGCTGCTGCAGAACAATCGACCGGACTTCCGTTCTCGATATGTTTTTTTTTTTTAATCGCGGGACAATTTAATCGCTGGATTAAAATAAAAAGCTACTTCTAACGCCGTCAACGCCTACAACGTGACGGATCTCAAGTAGGGGACGAAACAAAGTGTAAGTCGTCTATTTTACATATAAACTTGCTTCTTAGGATGACTTTAATCAAAATTTCCTTGGCGAAAATGTGATTTTGGCCCCATACGAACCGGCAGTGTTTTTCCTGCCGATATGGCGTTCAAATTCACCGCAAATGCAACGTTCCAATCGATCACGTTCCACAAAAACCCACTCGCAAGATGATTAAAATGCCCATTAATTTATGGGAATTAAACATTCAATTCCTTCCATTTGGCCTATAAATCATGACAATTAGATTAAAAAATCATGTTATATTGTGAATTTTTGTGTGAATGTTATTTGGACACTTAGGCTATTTAACAATGTTAACCTTTTCTTAAGAAATGGATAGATGTTTAGATCTAGTAATGAATTTTGTAATTAGCTACAATTAGGTAACTAACTAATTATATGCTTTAATTTCAGGTCATCCAGTAAGATTGTTTCATATTTGTTTCGGAATGCTTCAATCTATAATAACTGAAAATTTCATTCAGTTCTCTTAATTTTTAAGAAAGTTATGGGCTTTTGACTGTCCTCGATCAAGTCAATGGAAAAGCAATTAGCAATAGATGCTAATTTCAGAGTATGAAAATGGCCATAACTTTTTTTAATACTGAAGATATGAAAGTGAATTAGGTGTCAAATTAAACTTCTTTTTATGCTTTATCTGAATTGCAGACTTGATTTTTAAAATCTCAAAATGTTGTAACATTGCTAGTTACAGCTGGATCTGGAGCCAGGGATGGAAACAGATAGACAGATAGAGACAGCGACAGAGACAGAGACAGAGACAGAGACAGGGACAGAGACAGAGACAGAGACAGAGACAGGGACAGAGACAGGGACAGAGCAGGGACAGGAGATGGATCTCGAGTTGGAGCTAACGCTGGGGCTGGAGCGAGGGTGGTGCTGGTGCTGGAAGCAATGCCTAGCGCACGGTGGCGATGCAGTGGTTCGGCAACTGGACTGCTAACTTAGTCGACCTCAACCACTAACTCAGAAAGCTGAGTTCAAATCTCCCACCAGGGCAGCTGTGGTAATGGTGATGATCACAGGTCGACCACGTTGTGATAAGAAGCATGACCTTCAGGGGAGAAAATCTGTCATCTTCACCTTGTGTGTCCAGGATGTGGCTTTGGAAATGGCCTTTAAAGCCACTCTGTCCAGTGGCAATGAGGGAAAGGCAATAAATGCTGTCCTTGCAGCTCTGCCCACTTATTGAAATTGAATTAAAAATAAGTCAATTTAACAGGGTGGCCTGAACTGCATATCTGACTGTCACAGTTCGGAGACTTAGCCTGCGGGTTTGATGGCAGAGATATGAAAATGATGGATGGAGAGCTGCAAAATCTCACCGCAAGGCCTCCTACACATTTGTGTTTTTACTTTCATTTCCTAGAAGCCAATAAAATGCTGCCTGAACACTGATGAGCAAAATATAACAGGCATAATGAAGTCAGGGTGATTTATAAACCTGAGCCCACTATGAATTGGGGTGAGCCTACTACCAACGTCGTGCTCAGCTACGAGGAGTCGCATCTATCGCCGCGAAACGTGGCAACACCACATCCAAGACCGCTAGAAATTGCAGCGGATTGCAGACGCGGCCCAGACCATCACACAAAACCAACCTCCCTTCCATTGACTCCATCTACACCTCACGCTGCCTCGGCAAGGCCAGCAGCATAATCGAGGACCAGTCGTGCTTTGGCCACTCCCTCTTCTCCCCTCTCCCATCAGGCAAGAGGTACGGAAGTGTGAAAATGCACACCTCCAGATTCAGGGACAGTTTCTTCCCAGCTGTTATCAGACAACTGAACCATCCTACCAACAAAGTAGACAGAAAATGCTGGAGAAACTCAGCGGGTGAGGCAGCAGCTATGGAGAAAAGGAGTAGGCGACGTTCCGGGTCGAGACCTTTCTTCACACTGACAATAACGACAGAGCAGTCCTGAGCTACTTTCAACCTCATTGGAGACCCATGGACTATCGTTGATGGGACTTTATTGGCTTTATCTTGCTCTAAATGTTATTCAGGTTATTTCCTTTATCAGGAATCTGTGCACAGTGAATGGATCGATTGTAATCATGTTTTGTCTTTCCGCTGACTGGATAGCACGCAACAGAAGCTTTTTGCTGTACCTCGGTACTTGTGATAATAAATTAAACTCAAGGCGCATTGTAGAAATGCTCTCCAATAAAACAATTGACAAGGAAGGTGGTGTATGACTCCCTGACTCTCTATGACCCCTTCTTCACTCTCTATAAAGCCTCCACATCCTGCCTGTAAAAGAGATATTTGTCTTCAATTACATGATCTGCTTGGTTCAGAGTAGGGGCTGTCCCACTTGGGTGACCTAATTGGCGAGTTTAGAAGAGTTTGAAAAAATGACATGTTGTAGACCTCCTTCGACTATGTAGAAGACCTCCTTCGACCTTCTTCGACTTTGTTGAAGACCAGCTTCGACTAGCTACGACTAACTTCGGGAAAATTGGACACCGAATAGTGGAGAGTGAAGACGACCACCTTCGACCTCCCTTCAACTATGATGAAGACTATCTACGACTACCTTCGACTACCTTTGACTACCCTCGATTACCTATGACTAACATGCTGACCTACTACGACCTACTACGACCTACTACGACTAAACCTACGAGTAAAAAAAGTATCGATTTTTTCCATGGCGACCTTTTTTTACTCGCAGGCATTTTTTTAACATATTGAAAAAACCCGCCGCGACCTAGCTGAGGCCTCGAGTACGCGGAGACCACTCTCGAGCATGAAGGAGAGTTACAAAGACCTCCTACGACCTCGTGTCTACCGTGCTGCGAGTATGAGTCGAGGGCAAACTCGCCAGAACTCGCGGTTTAGGCCGCCCAAGTGGGACAGGCCCATAAGATTCAGTGTGTGTTGCTGTTACCTTAGGCAACCGGTAGTCTAATGCCAAATGCCAAGGCTCCCTCACTAATAATTTCTGACAACTAGCTTTATTTTTCATAAATTATTTCTGTTGTTATATCCACTGTAAGGTTGCTGGTTATATCCCTGTTAAACATATCTCACACCTTCTTCATTTATCTCTGGTCTTTGATCCAACCATCTGCCTATCAACCCCCCCCCCTCCCCCCATTACCTGCCATCCACCTGTCCTGCCTCTCTCCTCTTCAATCATTCTTCCCCCTCCCCACAATCAGTATGAAGACGGGTCCCAACCCGAAACATCACCTCTTTGCGTTCACCTATCCAAAGATGCTGCCTGACTCGTTGAGTTACTTGAGCACTTTGTGTCATTCATAAGGTCATAAGTGATAGGAGTAGAATTAGACAATAAGGCCCATCGTCTACTCTGCCATTCAATCATGGCTGATCTATCTCTCCCTCCGAACCCCATTCTCCTGCCTTCTCCCCATAACCTCTGACACCTGTACTAATCAAGAATCTATCTATCTCTGCCTTATAAATATCCACTGACTTGGTCTCTGCAACCTTCTATGGCAAATAATTCTACAGATTCACCACCCTCTGACTAAATAAATTTCTCCTCATCTCCTTCTTAAAAGAACTTCCTTTAATTCTGAGGCTATGACCTCTAGTCCGAGACTCTCCCACGAGTGGAAATATCCTCTCCACATCCACTCCATCCAAACACACTATTCTGTATGTTTCAATGAGGTCCCCCCTCAATCTTCTAAACTCCAGCGAGTACAGGCCAGTGCCATCAAACTCTCATCATAGGTTAACCTACTCATTCCTGGGATCATTCATGTTAAAATTCTGGGATCTATTTACAGGTTGGTACTGTTCCCATTCACAGTTCCTAAGACTGGCAGTCCAGGGAGACAGCTGTTTCTCTTTATTAAATCTGTTAGCTATTCTGGATTCTATTTGGTGGGGTAGGCTTGTCTCAATATTTTGTGCCATTGGAGTTAGGGTTTTGTGATGAATGGGAGAAAGGCGCTTGATGAAACACATCAGCCATCTCTTAAAAGGTATTGAGGCAGTGCATAATTTGAAATAACTACCTTAATGGAAAGCCAACATTAATATAACTGCAGCAAAATTACATGAAAAATTAATAAATGCATTGCTTCAAATACATCTTATTGCCTATTCTCATAAACTCCTGTAAATGTACTGTTCCAAAGCAGATTGGGGAATGTGTGTGACTGGCTTGTGTGCTGCAATTTCCCCGCTGGGAAATACCTTCGAAAGCAAGGGTGATAGATGGATGAAATTGTTCTGCGTGCTGTGGCGCAGAATCTTAATCAGGATACCATGGGACCATCGTGGCCCAGTATTAAATCGGCAGCAGCCCACAGCATCAGATGGTGAACAGCTCTGCTTTCTGTTAGCACAAAGTACAGGCTCCTTTGCTCCGCGTTAACTGTGTATTTGTGAGTGCTTTTGTCCAGTTTAGCGGGAGCTTCACTCTGCAACTAACCCTGGGAACGTTCGATTGGGAGCGCAGAACAAATTTTGCCGTGCAGCAAATCAAGCTGGAAAGGGTGCAGAGAGGATTTATGAGGATGTTGCCATGACTCGAGGGTTTGAGCTATAGGGTGAGGTTGAGCAGGCTAGGACTCTGTTGCTTGGAGCGCAGGAGGGTGAGGGGTGATCTTATAGAAGTGTCTAAAATCATGAGAGCAATAGATCGGGTAGACGCACAGAGTCCCTTGCCCAGAGTAGGTGAATCGAGGACCAGAGGACATAGCTTAAGGTGAGGAGGGAAAGATTTAATAGGAACCTGAGGGGTAACCTAGAGGCAGGAAACATGTTCCTGATGTTGGGGGAGTCCAGAACCAGGGGCCACAGTTTAAGAATAAGGAGTAAGCCATTTAGAACGGAGACGAGGAAACACTTTTTCTCACAGAGAGTGGTGAGTCTGTGGAATTCTCTGCCTCAGAGGGCGGTGGAGGCAGGTTCTCTGGATGCTTTCAAGAGAGAGCTAGATAGGGCTCTTAAAAATAGCGGAGTCAGGGGATATGGGGAGAAGGCAGGAACGGGGTACTGATTGGGGATGATCAGCTTTGATCACATTGAATGGCGGTGCTGGCTCGAAGGGCCAAATGGCCTACTCCTGCACCTATTGTCTAATGCCTATTGTCTATTGTCTAACTGAATGCTTCAATTGAGCATTCAGTAAAGATATATTCAGATTTGATACAGAGTTGTATTATGGTGCAGCAGCTGGTTTGGCTGCCTCCCATCTCCAGTGGCACAGGTTCGATCCTGGCCCTGGCTTCTACTTCATGTGGACTATGCACATTTCCCCAGGTTTCTTTGCTACCGAAAGACACGCAGGTCGGCTAATTCGCTACTGGAAGTTACACGTTAGTGCAGGTAACTGGCAGAATAATTAAATGGAGAAGTTAGTGGGCATGTGAAAGAGACTACATGGCAGTATATTAGTGTATTAACAGGAAGGCGTGCTGGATTGTTGGTAATGCTAAGCTCGGAGCCAGCATATGCCTAATAGAAACATTAAAAATAGATGCAGGAGTAGGCCATTCGGCCCTTCGAGCCAGCGCCGCCATTCAATATGATCATGGCTGATCGTCCAAAAACCTGTACCCCGTTCCTGCTTTTTCGCCATATCCCTTGATTCCTTTAGCCCTAAGAGCTAAATCTAACTCTCTCTTGAAAACATCCAGTGAATTGGCCTCCACTGCCTTCTGTGGCAGAGAATTCCACAGATTCACAACTCTCTGGGTGAAAACGTTTTTCCTCATTTCAGTCCTAAATGGCCTTATTCTTAAACTGTGGCCCCTGGTTCTGGACTCCCCAAACATCGGGAACATTTTTCCTGCATCTAGCCTGTCGAATCCTTTAAGAATTTGGACCGAATGGCCTCATAATTTATTGAAATAAGTGTATGAAACAACAGAAAATGCCCAGGTTCTGTGGGTTACATCACTGATTTGTTGTTATCAGATGCAGATTCAAATTTGGAATTTATTCATTATGACAATATATTTCCTTGGGATTTCTTCTTTAGTTCCAGCGTTCCGCCAATTTCTCAGATACCATTTCCGTTGTTCAATGTTACTGATCTTACTTTTGTCCCAGTGCCAACTGGGTGAGGGGGAGGCTGTAGACAATGCCACCACTGTGATATCACAAACATTATCCACATGTTACTCCCTCCTGATACAGACAGGAGGGGATGTGATCTTGGTCAGGTGCGGTGGGCAACTGTGAGGTTGTGCTAGTTGCCGGTAACTTCTGGCTTTCGTCTTAGATTTTTAATAGTTAAAGCCCTGTCCCACGGTACGAGTACGAGTCTTCCCGGCAGATAAGCACGGGAAGACTCGCTAACAGCAGGTAAGCACGGGAAGACTCGTGAAGATTTTTCAACATGATGAAAAATGCCCACGAGAGCCCCGAGTACCGACGAGCGGCCATTACCGTAAATCTCCAAGTTCGAATCAGGGCAAACTCGGGAGAGCTCTTGGAATGAACTCGTACCGTGGGACGGGGCTTTTAAATGGTGGCTTTTAAATTTTGTGTAGGGTAGGATTTTATCACTTAAGCCTTTCAAACAGAGAGGCCGTAGATATACTGCAGCATTGTTAAGTGACATTAACTGGAATTCTCTCCATTAGCAGAAGGAATGCATGTCACAAGCTGCTGTGTGTTAGTTATGCTTCTCTAAGTACTGTCTGCATAAGGGGATGATCATTAAACCACCGTGAATTGAACACGAGACTGATATTCACTGGTGCACAGTGTGTAGGAAGGAACTGTAGATGCTGGTTTATGCCAAAGATAGACATAAAATGCTGGAGTAACTCAGCGGGACAGGCGGCATTTTCACCAAGCCCACATCCAGCAATGGCATGTTTTTTCTTTATCATTGTAACTTTTTTTTTGCATATCTTTCATTCATTTGTTCTATCTCTCTCTATATCACCGTCTACATCTCTCATTTCCCTTTTTCCCCTAAATCTCAGTGTGAAGGAGGGTCTGAACCGGAAACGTCACCCATTCCTTTTCTCCAGAGATGCTGCCCGACCCGCTGAGTTACTCCAGCTTTTTGTGTCTATCTTCAATGAAATTCTTACAGTGTACAGCTATGTACACTTGATGCTGGATAATGCTAATTCCCAGGGAGATCTGTGCCTGGAATGCCTGAAATAATTTTCGTGATCATTAACAGATTGCAAGTGAAATCAAACGTGCGCAAATATTGCGTTAAAAACGTGCGACTCCAACCTTCAATGATATTAGTCACTCAGAATTGTCCAGAGAGACACTGTGCTCATTCACATTCACATTTCTGCCTTTCATGTCCCTGCTTGTTGCCTCCACTTCAAATTATAAGTGAAGGGTGGGGTGAGCACATTTCTGCAGCTTTTAGTAATCTCTTCCTAAAGACACCCAGAGACAGTGAGTAATAACTTGCTCACCGCATGTACAAGTTGGGTGTGGGAGTGTGGTGCAATGCTCACCGTTTCTTCACCTGAATTCTGAAAGCAGTTATCTTTTTCAAACAGGCCCCAATGTGTGGGATAATGGAAACGCAATCATTATTGACTCTTGGATACACATTAGGTCAAAAAAGCAGAGACGCAGGAGACTGCACCCGTGAGAATCGTTGAGCGAAGAGCAAACCTCTGGAGCAACTGACTCACTGAGTTCCTCCAGCAGTTTGTTTTTAGTTCAAAAAGACAAGCAAGTCTTCACTGTTGACTGCTGTGAGCGGTGTGAAGGTATGTATGGATGCAGCCTCTAACTAGGGATTCTAATGATGGGTTTGGTTCAATGGCAAGGAGGATGAGGGGTGATCTTATAGAGGTGTGTAAAATCATGAGGAACACATTGGTTAGATGCACAGAGTCTCTTGCCCAGAGTTGGGGAATCGAGGACTAGAGGACATAGGTTCAAGGTGAGAGGGAAAAGAGTTAGTAGGAATCTGAGGTATAATCTTTTCACACAAAGGGTGGTGGGTCTATGGAACCAGAGGAGGTAGTTGAGGCAGGGACTATCCCAATGTTTAAGAAACAGTTAGACAGGTGTATGTAATAGAAATGGTATTACCTGCCTCCAAGTTAAAGGGGGAGGAGTGTTAGGTATGTGATATGATTAGCATATGTGATGTCTTGTGCAAGTACGCATGCGCAGGGAGAGACTCAAGGTGGCGTCCTGGAATACAGAAGCTTGTTAGTTTACTCCCGTGTCTGAGTGTTATTTTAAGTCTGTTCCAAGCACCCAAATACACAACAGGATAGGACAGGTTTGGAGGGATTTGGACCAAACACAGGCAGGTGGGACATGTTGGCCGGTGTGGACATGTTGGGCCGAAGGGCCTGTTTCCACACTGTATCACTCTATGACTCCAGGACACACTTGTCCCTTTACCCCCTCCTAAAACCTGCCCGGACTGCTGTGGAGTGTTAGGCTGTGAAGTGGAATAATAATCAGCAACATTACGCAACAGAGAAAATACATTGGGAAGATATCTTGTCAAGGTGGGATTATTGGTAACATTGGATTCTTCTGGTTCGCTGTTGGGCTCATTGACATTCATACACTTCAACTCTCGGGCTCCGGGTCACTTGCACTGTTGCTCTCTTGAGAATAAACCCATCAAATGCACAATAGTTTTGGGATTAAAGATGTTTTGTTTTCAAATTCTACATTATAGATGTTGCTTGAAAATCCTTTTGCAATAAAATGATTGGCATTGTACGCTATCTTGTCCATGGTCTGTCATTGACCAGTGAACAATATCCTGGGCCTGTAGCTGGATACAATGCTGACCTATCCCATGGTGTTATACTGACATAGAATGTTAGTCTTTGCTGGGCCTGTGTATCATAGCACACTGCAGTCGTACCCCTGGCCCTACTTGAAGTACTGGCCTACCTGGACTTGTGATTCTGCATGACTCTCAGGTGTACTTTGCGCCTGTTTTTGGGTACAATATTGGTCTCTCTTGGACCGGTGTTTATGGGTGGAGAAATGAAGACAGACGCAAAATGTTGGGCTAACTCAGCGGGGCAGGCAGTATCTCTGGATAGAAGGAATCGGTGACGTTTCAGGTCGAGCCACTTCTTCAGACTGAAGGAACTTCTGCAGTTCCTTCCTATTACATTGGGTAGAGAAATGATCTATATTTGGCCTGTGTCCACTGGTATGAAACTGGCTTACATGGTTGCATGAGTAATGCTAATCTTTCCTGAGACTGTGTTTACAAGTACAGCACCAGCCCATTCTGGGGACAGTGGTGAGCTATCTTGGGTCTAGGTACCTGAGTTTGGTGTTGGTCGACCCTGTCTCTGTTTGTGTGAGGATTGCACGAGCCTGCTTTGGGCCTGTATGCATGCGTATTGCATGGAGCACCTCTGCACTTGCGTCCAACCCCTGGGCTTCCATGGACTAGTGTATATATTGGTACATTACTGGTCCATCCAGCACCTGTGATTTCGGGTTTGTGTTTTGGGGTAGAATCCACAAATGGGGAAAATCTGCAAAAATATCTAAGGATATTAAATGTGTGGATGGAGTCCATGATGTTGGAATGAATTGCGGGAGAAGAGAGCCTGGAATGCTGGGGCTGAATTTCAATGTGTGTTATAGTCTGTTGTGACTTGCCACTGCTGCAATTAACTGCATCATGTTAGCCTCCCTCGGGTGGATGTCCTTGTCAATTTCAGTGTTAATTACACAATTACAACAATATTAACATGGCTTGTAAATTTATATCGCGGTTTATGGGATTCTCAGACTTCCTTGAATTCCCCTGGTCTCTCCTCACATCTGCAGTTGGTCTGGCAGATATGCAACTCAAGGCCCATGGCAATGTGGCTCTACCCAAAGCCACGAGGAATGTGCAATAAATGGCAACCATCCTGGTGACTCCTACATTCCCTGAAACAAAAAAACATGTACAAAAGTTCCAAAGAATCAAACCTTCATAGGTTTGCGGGCATACTGTGACTGGACGGCGCAGACTCGGTGGTGCATTGCTAAAGGGCGGCACGGTGGCGCAGTGGTAGAGTTGCTGCCTTACAGCGCCAGAGACTTGGGTTTGATCCTGACTACGGGTGCTGTCTGTACGGAGATTGGATGTTCTCCCTGTGTCCGTGTGGGTTTTCCCCGGGTGCTCCAGTTTCCACCCACACTCTAAAGACGTACAGGTTTGTAGGTTAGTTGGCGTTGGTAAAGTTTGTAAATTGTCCCTAGTGTGTCGGATAGTCCAAGTATATGGGGATCGCTAGTCGGCACGGACTCGGTGGGCCGAAGGGCCTCTTTTGGGGCGGTATCTCTAAGCTAAACAAAAAAAAAGTTAGTGAGTTTGTTATTAGAGAATCTAGAGGTTATGGAGTCAATAGTCAAGTGTTTTATTGTCATATGTCCCAAAGTGGAACAATGACATTCTTACTTGCAGCAATGAACATAGAACTCTGTAAACAATAATACTTTGTGAGCAATGTTCGAGAGGGAAGCAATTATTCTGCCGCCTCAAAACAACTGCATTTTGAAGTAATTGTAAGGCCACTGGCTTGTACTAAATTCATGCAGTTTGGGCAGGATTTCATGCTTCACATCGATGGGCTGGGTTTACGTATTGCATCCAATATACAGCATAGAAGATAGTACAGAGGATAGATAGACACAAAATACTGGAGTAACTCAGCGGGACAGGCAGCATCTCTGGAGAGAAGGATTGGGTGATGTTTCAGGTCGAGACATCTTCTTCAAAGTCTGGAGAGAAGGAATGGGTGACGTTTCGGGTCGAGACCCTTCTTCAGATGCTGCCTGACCCAAAGGGGTCTGAAGAAGGGTCTCGACCCGAAACGTCACCTATTCCTTCTCTCCAGAGATGCTGCCTGACCCGCTGAGTTATTCCAGCATTTTGTGTCTATCTTCGGATTAAACCGGCATCTGCAGTTCCTTCCTACATAGAACAGTACAGTACAGGGCCAGGGCCTTCAGCCCACAATGTCTGTGCTGAATATGTTGCCAAGATAAGCTAATCATCACCTGCACATGATAAATATCCCTCCATTTCCTGCACATCCATGCGTCTCTCTGCCTCCACCATCACCCCTGGCAAGTTACGAAGGTGGCTAAGGACAGGTTTATAGAGAGAAACTACTCTAGGCATGGCTGTTAGTTCCTGCATTTCATTCGGAGCTGAAACATTAATGATCAGCCCAAAAATGCACACAGGTTTTTTGATTTACGTCTGAAATAGTTTCGTAGAATTTATCACCCAAAGAGGACCGTACTTTAACTTCAACATAAACATTGTAAGATCAGAAAATAAAAATGCACATGTAAATGGGTGGTGAGTTTCAGTACGCATTGTACACTGTTCTGTGGACAACTATCAAGTGTAAAAATAGTTTTTAAATCATTTGGAGAAAAAATATTTGTTATTAATTTTTAGTAAAAGTATCACATTGATCCCTTGACAAAGTGGCTGTTCCAGACATAATGGAAACTGAGAGTTAGGTATAGCTCTTAGGGCTAATGGAATCAAGGGATATGTGGAGAAAGCAGGAACGGGGTACTGATTTTGGATGGTCAGCCATGATCACATTGAATGGCGGTGCTGACTCGAAGGGCCGAATGGTCTACTCCTGCACCTATTGTCCATGTTTCTATGTTTCATACACACACAGTATAGTTGGACAGAGGATGGAGGGTGGATGACAATCCTCAGCACTGGTGCTCTGCAAGGATGCGTTCCCAGCTCCCTTCCTTACTCCTTGTACACCCACGACTGTGCAGCCAAGTACAAATCCAGCTCCATTTACATGTGTCTATTAATATTGTCTACAATTATAGTCATAAAGTCACACAGCATGGAAACAGGCCCTTCTCCCCAAGTGGTTAACAGTGACCAAGTTGCTCCATGTCCACTAGACCCACCTGCCTGCGTTTGCCCCCTTCTTTACTCCTTGTACACCCACGACTGTGAAGCCAAATACAAATCCCACCCGATTTACAAATTCATGAACAACACCGCCATAGTGGGCCAAATTTTCATTTTCATCTATTCCCGTGTTATTCCAAGTGATCACTTTCTAATTTTCACACACCCATACAAATCACACCCTCACATTCACACACTCACAATTACTTTCACATAATCACATACTCACACAATGCATATTCACATTGATGCATACATACTCAAGGCATGCATTGACCTTCACATATTCACACACTACATGCATTAATTTTCACTCATTCGCTCGCTTGCAGATCACGCCATATTTCCCCATTTTCACACACTGCCCACACGCAGGTTCACACAACCTGCACACAGCACAATAGTACAGAACCCAGAATTAGTCTATTCGGCCCATCAAGTCTACCACACCATTCAATCATGGCTGATCTATCTTTCCCTCCTAACCCCATTCTCCTGCCTTCTCCCCATAACCCCTGACACCCGCACTAATCAAGAATCTATCTGTCTCTGTCTTAAAAATAACCATTGACGGCCTTCACAGCCTTCTGTGGAAATGAATTCCACCCTCTGACTAAAGAAATGCCTCCTCATCTCCTTCCTAAAGGAACGTCCTTTAATTCTGAGGCTATGACCTCTGGTTTCAGACTTTCCCACTAGTGGAAACATCCTCTCCACATCCACTCTATCCAAGCCTTTCACTATTCGGTGAGTTTCAATGAGGTCCCCTCATCATCCTTCCAAACTCCAGCGTGTAGAAGCCCAGTGCCTTTAAACGCTCATCATGTGCTAACCAAGTCGTTCACACATGCAGGGAAAACTTATTATCTCAGACACATGCTGCCCACAGACTCATGTTCAGACAATTAACATTTTGCACTCATTTGTACAAGGCAATACAAATTTACAGAATGTACACTTTACAAGTCACACATGCATAAACCAATACACTTGACACTTAGGTAACCCACCTATTTATATATTCTTTATATTATTATATATTATTTATATAACTGCACAGGATGGTGGTGAGAAGTCTAATTTCAAATCTAGTCAAATTAAAAAGATTGAGAATATGTGATTAGATATTTTGCACAGCCCAACATATCCTCACATCGGAAAGTCAGAGGTCCTTCGAGAACCAGAGGACATACTGTACAGTAGGTTTAAGATGATGGGGCAAGATTTAGTAGAAACCTAAGGGGTAATTTTTTCACACAAAAGGTGGTGGGTGTATGGAACGAGCTGCTGGAGGAGGTAGCTGAGGCAGGGACTATTGCAACTTTTAAGAAACATTAAGACAGGTACATGGATAGGACAGGTTTAGAGAGATTTGGACCAAACACAAACAGGTGGGACGAGTGTAGCTGGGACATGTTGGTCGATGTGGGCAAGTTGGGCTGAAGGACGTGTTTCCACGCTGTACCACTCTGTGACTATATTTGCATATTCTCTTCACTGTATATAGGAAGAATCAGGATGTGTGTTGAAAATTATGTAAGTACCTCTTCTTCTCCTTTCATGTCCATCTTCCATGTTTCAAATGTTGACATCACTGTCATCGGCCATCCTGAAAAGGACGCAAGCTTCCGGAGACAATCAGTGGGAGCCATCACTTGTTGCAATAGGTGATGGTGGTAGCAGAATTAGCTCGGGACACTGTGTTTAAGAAGGAACTGCAGATGTTGGAAAATCGAAGGTAGACAAAAGTGCTGGAGAAACTCAGCGGGTGCAGCAGCATCTATGGGGCGAAGGAAATAGGCAACGTTTCGGGTCGAAACCCTTCTTCAGACTGATGGAGGGTGGGTGGGCGGGGATAAGAAAGGAAAAAGGAAGAGGAGGAGCCCGGGGGCTGAGGGAGAGCTGAGAAGGGGAGGAGACAGCAAAGGCTACCGGAAATTGGAGAATTCAATGTTTATGCCGCTAGGGTGCAGACTGCCCAAGCTGCACCTCATATTCCGATTTTTATGATTCAAGAGAGTTTATTGTCATGTGTCCCTGATAGGACAATGAAATTCTTGCTTTGCTTCCGCACAACAGAACATAGTAGGCATTGACTACAGAACAGATCAATGTGTCCATATACCATTATATACAGTAAATATATACACACATGAATAAATAAACTGATAAAGTGCAAATAACAGATAATGGGCTATTTTACTTCGGAGTCACGTGAGTGACTACGTGAAGAAGACCCGTCAGGGTGCATGCGCGTCATTACGTCTGACGCATTGGCGCGAACGGCAGCAGGAGGACGGAGCTCCTCCTGCAGGTGAGTAGTTACAGCTCCACCAAAGTCGGGGAGACTTTGGAGGAGTTAGAAAAAAGTAGACAACTTGTTGCTGTATTTTTTCCCCCCATAATGCAGGAACAAGTAAAAAATCATCAAGGTGCAGGCCTGCTACGGACAAGGAGAGAGAGAGCTGCGGGAGCGCAGTCTCTGAAAGGCAGCCTGTCACCTCTGTGGAGTTGCAAGCCGGTAGCGGTGCGGCGACAGACTTGGCAAAGTGCCCAGCCGGGTACACAGCCAACGCCAGTTGGGCGTTATGCATAAGCCAAGTCTGTCAGGCCCATTGACTCCGCAGAGTCGGGCCAGGAGAGTCCCGTCGGGGACAGGATACCGTGACCCAGCGGTTATCCAAAAGGAGCAGCGCATACAGGGGCTGCTCCACAAAGCCACACTCCAGAAGGAGTAGTGCAGGCGGGAGGCCGTGGGGACGGCTCCGCCGGCAGTGCCTAGGAGAGGCCTGCTTCACAAAGCCACACTCCAGGAGGAGTTGTGCAGGTGGGAGGCCGTCGGGAAGGCTCCGCCGGCAGTGCCTAGTAGAGGCCTGCTTGAAAGCACCCTCTTTGCAAGAGGTGAGTGCAGAAGGGCAGATACGCTCTGACCCTGAGTCCGACGACGACTTCCAAAGGGAGGGCATGCAGCGGTCAGAGCTGACACCGTGTGCAGCACGGTTTGCCATGTCGTTTTAAGATGGAAACGTTTGAGGAGATCTTAAAGATGCGGATTCAGGGTCTGTTCATTTGCAGGATAGAAGATTTAAAATTCAGCTGGATGGGGCAATTATGGCAATACAATGCACTGCCTAATCGTTTGTCTTCAGCTCCTAGAGGAAACCTATTCTAGGCATGATAAGAAGTCAAGGGCAGGTGCTCATGGCTTAACTAGATAATATCTTGATTGTAGGACAATCAAAGGAAACAGCTGAAGCATCAGTGGCAATTGGTAAAAACCACTTTTTAAAAATTGGGCTTCATAAGCTATCCAGAGAAATCTAAATTAATACCTGTGACACAAATTGACTAGTTGGGTTCACAATAGACTTAATCAACATGACTGTGACCTTGCCCAGGCAAAAAAGGTAGAGCTAATTAAGAGTTGTATCAAGTTAATTGCTGACACACAGCCTTCAATTAGCCAGGTGATGAGTCTGCTGGGGAAATTGCTGGCAGCATTTCCAGCAGTTCAATAGTGGCCACTTTATTATCTACAATTACAAAGGTCAAAGGAACAAGCACTGAGGATACATTGGGGTCATTATAATATACCTATGCTTCTATCAATAGAGGCTGTTGCTGATGTACAATGGTGGATTCAGCATGTGTCCACTAGTAGTTCCAAAGTGTTATTGGACCAAGCTTCCATGATTTTGCAGACAGATGTCAGAGCACTTGGGTAGGGTGCTACTGATACAAGATCCAGCTGTGGAGACAGGTGAACATTGCTTCTGCAAACATGGGGAATTAACCAAGAGTATTTTATGGACTCAAGGCTTATGGCACTAACAAAACTAGTTTGCATGTGCAGTGCCAAATAGACAACACTACAGCAGTTGCTTATATGAATCACATGGGTAGAATTAAATCGTTATCATGTGACAGGTTGGCAAATAAAATTGGACCTGGAGTATGGATATTTGGATTGGAGCTATCTGCCAGGGAAACTTAATGTAGTACCAGATGGCAGCTCACGGAAATTCCGTGATAATACAGAGTGCATGTTGAACCAAGGAT
>CM075988.1:24368790-24557931 GCA_038087875.1 Malacoraja senta
AATGCGTGGATTAGTACAGGATGGATGGGGGATCAGTACAGGATGGATGGAGGAGAAGAGGAGGATGGATGGGAAAGGGGTAAGTACAGGGTGAGTTGGGGAACCAGTGTAGGATGGATGGGGGGGTGGCAGGAGAATCAGTGCGAGGTGGATAGGGTGATCAGCGCAGGATGAATAGATGGGGGGGGGGGTAGATAGGGAGGGGAGCACAGGGGATGTCAGTGAGGACTGAATAGAGGCGGGAATGGGGATCAGTGCGGGATGGAGTGGAGGGGTCCCAGGATAAGGGGGCGGAGGGGGCGTACAAGAGAGAGAGAGGGAGAGGGGGGGCGAGGTGGGGAGGAAGGAAGGTCAGCGCTCCTCGGACAACATCGCCCCGCTGCCTTGGCCGTTGGGAACTCCTCGCCACCGCCTCCCTCCTCCGCCAGCCAACAGCAAGGTGCGGGGCCGGGCAGTGCAGCTCAGAGATCCTATAACTAAAGGTCTTTGGTGCAGCTGCTTCAGACGAGTTGGAGCGAATGACGGGCCCCGCACAGCGTCAGCAGCGGCCGCGACAGCGGCTCCACCGCCACCTCCTACCACCCCCCGCCCGCCCTGATAAGGTCCTCTGCTTGCAAACCCGCTAACAGCAATAACCGCTTTCAAAACAAATCCTCCCGCACGCCGAGGCCTCCCCCTCCCTCCCTCCCTCCCTCCCTCCCTCCCTCCCTCCCTCCCTCCCTCCCTCCCTCCCTCCCTCCCTCCCTCCCTCCCTCCCTCCCTCCCTCCTCCCGACCTCGGAGTGCGGGAGGGTTTGTTTTTAAAGCGGTTATCGCCGTTAGCGGAGTGGCAGGCAGCAGCCCTTATCAGGGCGGGCGGGGGGCGGGAGGAGGAGGAGATGGAGCCGCTATCGCGGCCGCTGCTGCCGCTGTGCGAAGCCCGTCATTCGCTCCGACCCTTCCTCACCCCGCACCTAGTATCTTTGCCCCGCAATACAGCCGTCATCGCCGACACAAAACATCGCGTTCCTTTTCTCCAGAGATGCTGCCTGACCCGCGGAGTTACTCCAGTTTTTTGTGTCTATCTTCGGTACAAACCAATATCTGGTTGCCAAGCCGGGCAAAATGACTCGGTGTTTAGATTGCCCGGCGGCGCTTTGAGTGGTCAGTGGCACCCGGGCAACCTCTAATTTCGAGCCCTGACATTATGCACATTTACATGCATAATGCATAGTTGCATAGACGTGCACATAAGTCCAAACTGTCCCCTAAATGCACAAACACGTACAATGTGTGGACATCGTGCACACACCAAATGCATGTCGATGCAAACACACCCGCATGCATGCTCTTGCATACATGACATGCACACAAATGTGTGCACACATACATGCACAAACGCACACACACAGACACAAACAAACACATACACACACATGCAGAATGTACAATATTGATGCACACACACAAACACAGGTTCTGAGGAAAGGTCTCTGATCTGAAGCATGAACTCTCCACGAATTCCGCCTGACCTGCTGAGTACTCTCAGCAGTTTTTGCTTAAATGCTGGGCTTCTCCAGAGTGGTCTCAGCAGTGGAGTCAATGTTGATCACATCGATGGTCTCTTCTCACAGATTGTGGGTGGCAGGATGGGATTTACTTCATGGCTACTGCCCTGGCCCTATCCGACTCTCTCTGCATTATCTGTAACTCTTCACTGAGCCCACAGCTAACAATGGCCTGTTTCCTTTATCATCTTAACTTTCTTTGCATCTTTCATTTGTTCTACATCTCTCTACATCACCGTCTATATCTCCTGTTTTCCTTGCCCCCTGACTCTCAGTCTGAAGAAGGGTCTCGACCCGAAACGTTACCCATTACTTCTCTCCAGAGATGCTGCCTGTCCCGTTGAGTTACTCCAGCATTTTGTGTCTATCTTGAAGCAACTTTGAAGTCAGGAATGTCAGAAATGTACGTCTGCTCAACTTTAAATCCATGCCAAAAGACTTTGTCAAACAGTAGGCATGTTTTTATTTGTTGTGGAGACCGTGACCTGAAGGGGGAGCTGTGCCAGTTGTTCACTCTCTGCCTATGTCCAGTATTACAGCCCCAAGATACTCACAAATTACTCAGTCACTCAAATTTCTCAGGGCTGTCGTCAATCACTAATTACTTTGTTACAGTGTCTGCCATTGATTATTCTGTGACGTTCTCTGTAATTCAATTAATCTCTCTCTGCCAGGAGTAGGCCATTTAGGACTGAGATGAGGAAAAACTTTTTCACCCGGAGAGTTGTGAATCTGTGGAATTCTCTGCCACAGAAGGCAGTGGAGGCCAATTCACTGGATGTTTTCAAGAGAGAGTTACTGTCGATAGGGCTAATGGAATGAAGGGATATTGGGAGAGAAGCAGGAACGGGGTACTGATTTTGGATGATCAGCCATGATCATATTGAATGGCGGTGCTGGCTCGAAGGGGCGAAAGGCCTACTCCTACACCTATTGTCTACGTTACTCACAAATTAGTGTTGCAGTCTGTTACTCACAGATCACTCTGGTACAAATCACTCAGTATCAGTTACTGTCACTGGTTACACTTCCACAGTTACTGACCTATTCTAATTATTTGGCATTATGGTAACCATCACTCAGTAATTATACATGCAACAATCATAGTAACTCACTAATTATTACCAGATACTTATTGCTAGATAGATAGACAAAAGTGCTGGAGAAACTCAGCGGGTGCAGCAGCATCTATGGAGCGAAGGAAATAGGCAACGTTTCGGGCCGAAACCCTTCTTCAGACTGATGTAGGGTGGGGTACGGGGGGACGGGGAGAAGAAAGCAAAAATGAAGTGGAGGAGCCCGAGGGCTGAGGGAGAGCTGAGAAGGGGAGGAGACAGCAAGGGCTTCCGGAAATTGGAGAATTCAATGTTTATGCCACTAGGGTGCAGACTGCCCAAGCGGAATATGAGGGAAAGCTTATTGCTAGACAGTTGTAGGCACAGTCTCTCTAAGTAATTAATGTTCATTCAGTATAGAGCATTGAACATTATAGCGGAGGAAAGGTCTTGACCCGAAAAACATCATCCATTCAATAGACAATAGCCAATAGGTGCAGGAGATTCCTTCCCTCCAGAGATGCTGCCTGTCCTGCTGAGTTATATCAGCATTTTGTCTCTACCTTCGGTTTAAACCTGCATCCACAGTTCCTTCCTACATAGAACATTATAGCACAGGAACTGGACCTTCAGCCCAACATGTCAACATTAACCAATTCAAATGATCCCATTTGAATGCACAAAATGTCCCTTTCCCTCCATTTCCTGTCTCAATGCCTCGTAAATATCTTCTGTTGTATCTGTTTCTACTACCTCCCCTGGCGATACATTCCATGTACCTAGCACACTATGTGTAAAAAATCTGCTTTTCAGATGTCCTTTAAACTTTCCCACTCTCACCTTAAACCTGTGCCCTCTAGTATTTGACATTGCCACCTTGGGAAAAGGCTGTGACTTATCTGATCATGTCTCTGCCCCTCATCATCGATACTTCCATCAGGTTACACCTGATCCTCCAACATTCCAAAGAGAACAATCCAAGTTTGTCCAATCCCTCATTGTAGATGCTTCAATACAGGCAATATACCCTTCTCCAAACCTTCTCCAAAGTCTCCCATTCCTTCCTATAATGTAGTGATCAGAACTGCACAAAACATTCCAAATGGGGCCTAAGCAAAGTGTTATAGAACTGCAACATGACTTGCCAAGTTTATACTCAATGCTAGAACCATGAAGGCAAGCATGCAATATGCCTTTTTCATCATGTTGTCTACTTATGTTGCCTCTCTTCGCGAGCTATGGACTTACATCCCAAGATCCCTTGTTTAAGAAAGAACTGCAGATGCTGGAAAGATCGAAGGTAGACAAAAATGCTGGAGAAACTTAGCGGGTGAGGCAGCATCTATGGAGCGAAGGAATAGGTGACGTTTCGGGTCCCGAAACGTCACCTATTCCTTCTCTCCATAGATGCTGGCCTCACCCGCTGAGTTTCGCCAGCATTTTGTCTCCCAAGATCCCTAAGTACAACAAGTCTTGCCATGAGGTTATGGGAAGAAGGCAGGAGAATAGGGTTAGGAGGGAGAGATAGATCAGCCACGATTAAATGGCGGAGTAGACTTGGTGGGCCGAATGGCCTAATTCTCTCTTTTCCTTATGACCTTATGACCATTTATCGTATGCTTTGCTCTTGCATTTCACCTTCCAAAATACATAATTTAAAGGTCTACTAATTAATCACTGCACTGCATTACCTAGTGCTATAGTGATTATATCCGGTACTTACACCATTTTTTTCTCATTAATACTCACAAACTACCGAACATTACAATCATGTGCTGAATAAATTACTAATTATTTGTCATCATTCCTCAACCTGATTCGGTGTCACATTTATGATCATTCGCCTCTCGCTGCCCCTCACTCATTAGTCAATATTACAGTCAATGTCCCTCAGAGTTTCCTCTGCGTCAGAGCCTCACAAACTCCATCCTCACAAATGACAAAGCCCTCCAAACATAGAAACATAGAAAATAGGTACAGGAGGAGGCCATTCGGCCCTTCGAGCCAGCACCGCCATTCATTGTGATCATGGCTGATCGTCCCCCAATCAATAACCCGTGCCTGCCTTCTCCCCATATCCCTTGATTCCACCAGCCCCTAGAGCTCTATCTAACTCTCTCTTAAATCCATCCAGTGACTTGGCCTCCACTGCCCTCTGTGGCAGGGAAATTCCACAAATTCACAACTCTCTGGGTGAAAACGTTTTTTTCTCACCTCAGTCCTAAATGGCCTCCCCTTTATTCTAAGACCGTGGCCTCTGGTTCTGGACTCGCCCAACATTGGGAAATTTTTTCCTGCATCTAGCCTGTCCAGTCCTTTTATAATTTTATATGTTTCTATAAGATCTCCCCTCATCCTTCTAAACTCCAGTGAATACAAGCGTAGACTTTTCAATCTTTCCTCGTATGACAGTCCCGCCATCCTAGGGATCAATCTCGTGAACCTACGCTGCACTGCCTCAATCACAAGGATGTCCTTCCTCAAATTAAGAGACCACTTCAGCCACCATTGCTCCACAACGATTCTGTATTCTTGGTCCGGTGATAAAAGACACACGCTGTTCATGATACACCATGTACTAATAACTTATTCCCCAGTCACTATCACTCCTAATTGTGTAATGTTACACTCAACGCCCCTTAATAATTGCAAAGTGTCACACCCAAGGTTATTCACTAATTGCTCTGTGATACGCTGATTACCACTCTCCGGTTACTCAAAGCTATTGAGTCTGCTTCCAATGTCTTAATCCACCAGTGTTCCTAATAACTGTACAATCCACTTCTTTCTGCTCACCACTTATTGTTACTATTACATACACCTACTGTATTAAACAGTCTCAGTGTGATAATCCCCATTGGCTGTAATCACTTCGCAGGGACGTGCGGTCAGGGGAGGCAGGGGAGGCAGAGCCTCACCTGTCATACTCCCAATGAAAATAGCTGTTAAGAAAAGTACAGAAAAATAATAATAAAATAAAATAAATATAAAGATTTTTCCACTGATCTGTGTTATAAATGTCATTTCTATATGAATCTAATCATTTTTTTTAGTCAAAATCGCCAAATTTTCGCAGCTCCGCTGCAAATACAGGGAGAGATGAGATGTGAGGCAGCGATGAGCTGAGCCTCCCCTCTGATTGTGCAACCCCTCAGAAACTGAATGGAGTGTGGGCAATAAGCGTGTGCCTGTGTACTATCTCTATGTATGTCACAAATGTAATGTGTGTAAACCCCTTCATTACATGTTCTCGCCTTCCATAGTCCAGGTAGCTTATTTCACATATAAATATATTAAATTTAGGCTTGCTGGTCTCTTCATAAAACTGCAATGAAAAAGCAGCAGGGGAGGCAGCTATCTCGACTGCCTCACAAGGGGTCGTGTCTTGAGCCCAATGGAGGAAGAGCGAGCGTCAATTACGTAGGCTCACGTATCTCCATCGTGTTCTGTTTTTATTACTAAAGATGGTGCTGCGCTTGTCGCTAATCCTCCCACTACTCCCGAGTCCGCAAACTGCATTCTAGCATCCCGGTGGATTGTATGGACCACGTCTCAACCCCCTCTCCTTATTTTAGAAAATCACTGCTGCCCACTCAAGCCCTGTTACCCTTTAGACTTTAGAGATACAGCGCAGAAATAGGCCCATCGGCCCACCAAGCCTGTGCTGACTAGCGATCACCCTGCTTACCAACACCATCCTGCACACTAGGGGACAATTTACAGAAGTCAATTAACCTACAAACCAGTACGTCTTTGGAGTGTGGGAGGAAACTGGAGTGCCCGGAGAAAACCCACGCAGTCACAGGGAGAACGTGCAAACTCTGCACAGACCGCACCCGTAGATCCCGGGTGTCTGGCGCCGTGACGCAGTAACTCTACCGCTGCAACACTGTGCCGCCCTAAATACCCATCGCATGCATATTCCCGGAATCCTCGCATCTTTCTTCTCAACTTACACTCCAATCCCTCCAAAACCAATATATCCCAGAATTGCTCACATACTGCAGGGATAAATGTTGTGTTTCCCTCCACAGATGCTGCCTGACCCGCTGAGTTCTTCCAGCAGTTTATATTTTTTTTGCTGGGTATTTTATCGGCCTGTTGCAACAACTCGTACCATCTTTTACATTTCTCCGGGAACAAGTGCCAGGATTCCACCAGCCTTTCTGATGCTAATTCCAACTGTTAAATTTAATTCCCATTGTTAAAGAGAATGATTATTCCAGTTAGTGAGGTAAGGTTAATGGTTCAACAGTTCAACTGAACTGTTCTGTATTTTTGTGTACAATACTGTGTTGTGCTGCAGCAAGCAAGAATTTCATTGTCCTATCTGGGACACATGACGATAAACTCTCTTGACTTGAGATTGCGCACACTAGGTTCGTACACCCTGGAAACACAGAAGGTCAATGATTAATGATTTCAATGTGTTAAGGGAAGTGGGAAGGGACAGGGAGGGAAATCTTTGCACTGGAATGGGGGCAAGCTATGCAAATAGAGCTTGTTGCTTAACGTTGTACACACATAATGTCCCAGAGTTTGGAGGTTTTTTCCCCACACACAAATGGCTATTAATGCCAGATCATTTAACATCGAAAAGTGAATAATTATCGTAGCTGAGTGTTCAAGATTTATGGGCCAGAGATGAGTGTATCGAGTAATGTTACATGCCTGCCCTGGTGCCTCAGAGTGATGGTGCGGGTGGGAGAGAGCTGATACTGTCGCTCTCTATTGCCCTGTTACAACCCAGCTGCCCATCACTAATTAATTGATGATACAGCTACTGTTACTCAATAGGACAATCAAAATACCACTCACTCATTACGCTGCGTTACACTCACCTTAGCTCTCTGAATTCCGTGTGTGTCACCATATCATGTTCTGGGCCAAAGCTAATTATGGGTGTTACCATTAACCTTACCTCACTAACTGCAATAATCATTCTCTTGTTTATTATTTCTCAGTCTGTCTCCCCCCCTCTGTCCTTCCCCTCCCTCTCTCCTATCTTCTCCTATCTCATCCTTCCCCACTCATTTTGACTCACCCTCCCCTCGTTCTGTCCTTTGAATTTCCTATTTTTTCTAACTGTTTCCCGACTCCTCTGCCATCACACAATCTTCCTCGTATTCCTCCTTTCAATGTTTCAATGATATTTTATTTCAATGACTCAAAGCTAATTATTGGGGTGTCACCATTTCTGTACCTCACTGACTGCAATAGTCATTCTCTTGTTCATCTATTTCTCAGTCTGTCTCCCCCTCTCTGTCCTTCCCCTCCCTATCTCACATCTTCTTTCCCTGCCTCATCCCTCCACACTCCTTTTCACTCACCCTTCCCCTCTTTCTCTCCTTTGGATCGCCTATATTTGTTCCCATTGTTCCCAACTCTGCTGCCCTCACACCGTCTTTCTCATATTCCTTCTCTCCTTTTGTAACCAAGAGAAGAGTCAAGAGTGTTTTGTTGTCCTGTGTCCCAGATAGAACAGTGACATCCTTACTTGCTGCAGCACAACAGGTTATGTAAACATAGCACACTGCAAACAATATAATAAACAAGAAGAAAAACAAATCTTTATCTCATTTCTCCCACTTTCTCTCTATGTTTAGTTTAGTTTAGTTTAGAGATACAGTGCGGAAACAGGCCCTTCGGCCCGAGTCCGCACACACCAGCGATCCCCCGCACATTAACACTATCCTACACACACTAGGGACAATTTACACTTACACCAAGCCAATTTCAGGGGTTTCAAGAGAGAGTTAGATTTCGCTCTTAGGCCTGAAGGAATCAAGGGATTATGGGGAAAAATCCGAAACAGAATACTGAATTTGGATGGTCGCTATGATCATATTGAATGGCGGTGTTGGCTCGAAGGGCTGAATGGCCCTCTCCTGCACCTATTTTCTATGTTTCTATGTTTTTAACCTACATACCTGTACGTCTTTGGAGTGTGGAAGGTAACGATGATCTCGGAGAAAACCCACGCAGGTCACGGGGAGAACGTACAAACTCCGTACAGATAGCACCCGTAGTCGGGAATGAACCGGGATCGCCAGGTTCATGTAAAGGGTCGTGTAAAGGGTCAAGGGTTTGTGTCATGTTGGTGCAAAGGGTCTTGGTTACATCTCCTCCCCTCCTGCCTCAGTGCCTGAATGATTGTATCGGACCTGTTTCTCATCTTGCCTGTCCTATGGACCTAGACCTCCCAGGTCCACCAGATGTTCCTCATCAAGTCACACTGTCACCCCTGGTCTCACAGTAATCACAGCCTGTTGACAGCCTGAATTCCTTGCATCGTAGATACACTACCAGAGAGAAGCTGAAGTGATAATGAAAGAGTGACTCACCACTCTCACTTTGTGAGGTTTTCAACTCGATTATCTCCTCATAGCACAGAAAATAAAGTGTATTGGTTTGGTTAATTGGCTTATTCTTGTCACATGTAGCAAGATGCGGTGAAAAACCTTGTTTTGCTTGCTATCCAGGTAACCCAAACACATGATTACAATTAAATCACACACAACTACAATGGGTAGTACAAAATGAGAGTGCAGAATATAATGTCATATCTACAGAGAAAGTCTTTAGATTTTAGAGATACAGCGCAGAAACTGGTCCTTTGCTCCACTGAGTCTGTGCCGGCCAGCGATCCCCGTACATTAACAATATCCCTCGACAATTTACAATTTTACCGGAGCCAATCAACCTACAAACCTGAAATGCTGGAGTAACTCAGCGGGACAGGCGGCATCTCTGGAGAGAAGGAACGGGTGACGTTTCGGGTCGAGACCCTTCTTCATTTTGTGTCTACCTTCGATTTAAACCAGCATCTGCAATTCTAAACTACAAACCTGTATGTCTTTGCACCTGCAGCCAGGATCGAACCCGGGTCTCTGGAGCTGTAGATCAACAACTCTGCCTCTGCGCCACCGTGCTGCCCAAAGTGTAGATCAAGAAATGCAAGGGCAGCAATAAGGTTGGTTGGGAGATCAAGAATACATCCTTGCCTCTGTTCAAGAGTTTGATAACAGTGGGATGAGGCTGTTTGGGATTGCATTGGTACAGCACCTATAACACCATCTCAAAGTACTTTATAGTATTGATGTTTAGAATTGCAGTTACTGACGTAACAGGATAAAGTTAGCACATTACAAGGATTGATGATGGCCTGAACGCTGAGAGTAAATCTCCCACACATCTTCAAAATAATGTGGAACACGTTGCATGCACCAACACAACAAACCAGGTCTTGGTTTAAAGGCAAAACCAAAAGACGGTACTACACTTTCTTAAAACGGCCCAGATTTTTATGATCATTTAACTGGACTGGGAATGGCACCACCATTTCTTGATTTGGAGGGAGTGCGTTACCTACTAGGACCAGAGGGCACAGCCTCAGAATATAAGGTCATACTTTTAAAGCCCTGTCCCACGGTTCGAGTTCATTCCAAGAACTCTCCCGAGTTTGCCCTGATTCGAACTCGGAGATTTACGGTAATGGCCGCTCGTCGGCACTCGGGGCAATTGTGGACATTTTTCAACATGTTGAAAAATCTTCACGAGTCTTCCCGAGCTTACCTGCCGTTAGCGAGTCTGCCCGAGTACCTGCCATTAGCGTTACGAGCCGCTAAGAGACGTCCCCGAGCTCCGATGTACCCGCTACGTTCATTCTCCGTGCTTACCACGAGTTTGATTTTTTTTTTAAACTCGGGAGAGCTCTTGGATTGAACTCGTACCGTGGGACAGGGCTATTTGAAAGGAGATGAGGAGGATTTTGTTTTAGTCAGAGGGTGGCGAATCTGTGCAATTCATTGCCACAGGTGGCTGTAGAGGCCAAGTCATTATGTATGTTTCAAGAGGAGATTGACAGCTTCTTGATTAGTAACGGTGTCAAAGGTGATGGGCAGAAGGCCACAGAATGAGGTTGAGAGAAAAGGGTAGATCAGCCATGATTGAATGACGGAGTAGACTCGATGGGACAACTGGCCTTATTCTACTCCTATCATTTATGAACTATGAACTATGAACTGTGCCACAGATCCCCCAAGGCATTGCATGTCCAGAGAGGTAGAACATCATTTTAAAATATATTAGGGGCCAGAGTCAACCAATTAACCAGGAAAACATCTTAATCTAATGCTCACAATGGTCGGAGAGAATCTCTGCTCCATTACCTCCAACCGAGACAATGGGATTTTTATTAGCATGAGACAAGCCGACCTTACTCCCAGACACACATTAACAACACAACATTTACAAATGGTTGTATTTAAACTCTTGTCTCTTTCACTCCCTCGTTAGGAATGGCTCTGTCCATTACTGCAGCTCTCAGAAACTCCAGTTCATGTTCCTACCTGTTTCCTTCAATGGAACTTGATACTTGACCTGACAGAGAAGGATTGAGATCTGGTAATTTGTGAAGGTCTCTTAGCAACGTCAGTGGAAGCAAAATAATATCAGTATTTCCAGTGAAAAGAGATTGCAGTAAATGGGAAAAGAACTCTGGGTTGGAGCAATGTGGACATTTTTTACACCAAGAGTTGTTTGGAACGGGAATGTTTAGTTGAAGAACATATGAAATAGGAATAGAAATAACCTTTGACCTTCAGGCCTGCTTAGCTATTATTCCGCACTACTATTCCACACTATCTTCAAGTCCCTTCAATATTCAGATACAGGTCCACCACCGATTTTACGGCAACTGGTGTTCCGGTACCTTCCTTAATCCGGACAAAATTAAACAAGAATCCACCCCCCCTCCCCCCACGGGTGAGGCGGCCGATCCCGACCTCGTCGGCACTTTGCCGGTGTCTCGGCCCTCCAGCGGCCTAGGCGGTCCGTTCCAGTACCGTTCTACTCCTCACGGAGCCATGACCTCTGTTGATCCAGCAAAACGGATAGTCCTGAACGACTCTTGTCCCTTTTAATCTTAATACACCTAAATAAAGTAATCCCTCAGCCTCCTATGCTCCAAAGAAAAAAGTCGCAGTCTATCCAGCCACTCCCTATAACTACACCCGCAAACCCAGTTAGCTCGGTGCTGAATGTCTTCTGCACCCTTTCCAACGTAATGATATTTTGTGTAGGAAGGAACGACAGATGCTGGTTTGCACCGAAGATAGACACAAAATGCTGGAGTAACTCAGCGGGTCGTGCAGCAAATGTGGAGAGAAGGAACAGGCGATGTTTCGGGTCGAGACCCTTCTTCATGTTGATATCTTTCCTGTAGCTGAGTGGCTGGAACTGCTGTCAGGAGATCTGCAGTGTGCTTGCTGCAAGACATCTGACAGGAACTCTGACTCTGCAGGAACAACAATGTACCACATCCCTCCATACATCCTCACAAGGCGGCTAGCTTCAAAACTGCGGCGCTCCACACAGCATCAGGCTGGTTTCCTTGTCAACAATGACACTGATCTTGCAAGTGTGAATTCAACACATTGCAAAAGTGATTCTGACAGGAACTATATATAGTGCGTGCACACTTCTCACTCTCATACGGATAATTATGTGGTGTGAGAACCTGTACCAGCATGATTGCGAATGGCAATTTATTTTGAGCTGAGTAGTGGTTGAGAAATCTCAATACAACAGCACAGGAGAGAGACAGATGGGACATAATTCACTTGGAGGATATTCACTTATTTCATTCTGCAAAGATGAAATTCAATTAAACTGAGAATTTTTCAACCGAAAAATATACTGGGCCGGTTGTAGCTCTGAAACTCCAGGTAGACTTGCATATGATGATTAGTCCTGGGACCAGTTACCGACAATACCTGGGCCAATCCAGACCATCAATCCGGGATTGGTCCTATGGTAAATCTTGGCTGTGGATTCTGAGATAGAATCAACCATAAATCCTAGAGGGTCTCGACCCGAAACATCGGCTATTCCTTCGCTCCATAGATGCTGCCTCACCCGCTGATTTTCTCCATCATTTTTGTCTACCTTCGATCTGTCCAGCATCTGTAGTTCTCTCTTAAACTATATATATGTAATCACCCTGTCCCACGGTACGAGTTCATTCCAAGAGCTCTCCCGAGTAAAAAAAAAATCAAACTCGTGGTAAGCGCGGAGAATGAACGTAGAATGAACGTTGCGGGTACGTCAGAGCTCGGGGACGTCTCTTCGCGCTAACGGCAGGTACTCGGGAAGACTCGCTAACGGCAGGCAAGCACGGGAAGACTCGTGAAGATTTTTCAACATGATGAAAAATGTCCACGAGAGCCCCGAGTACCGACGAGTGGCCATTACCGTAAATCTCCGAGTTCGAATCAGGGCAAACTCGGGAGAGCTCTTGGAATGAACTCGTACCGTGGGACAGGGGTTTAAGTGTGCATTTGTGTTTGAGTGTACGCGTGTATGTGTCTGTGCACATGTGCGTGCAATCGCATGTTGCGGCAGCACAAAATGCACCATCTGCAGACTAGTTTTCCAAGGCAATGAAAGGTTAGCATTGGTGTGGGAAACAACTAATCAGCCAGCTCCTACAATGAGGTTGGCACAAGCACCGTAGGACAAACAGTTTGGGTCGTGGTACATAAAGTAGAGCATGGGTTTCGCTGGACAGACCTGCAACATTACTGCATCTCTCACCACCGACACCACGCCTGTCCCATTCACGGATGGAGTTTGTTCAATAAACCAGCGGACTAGCCACCAGGGAATAATCCTTGGAGCTGCTGGTGTAAAACTAATTAATTTGCAGTCATTTGTGTGTTATTCCTGGACAGAATGGAGATCGTTCAGATTTAATTAGGTGATCGCAGCGCGGATAATTTAACCAAGTTGGGAACAAGCAGAGAGAGACATGAGCCTCAATCAGATGCTCAGCATCCCCACTCGAAAGGAACAGCGTGCAAATTGCTGCAAGGTCTGTAATCTGCTCCACATGGACTGTATCCTTTGCCCTTTATGGTCCTGACAGGGCTTGAGGTGATTGAGTGGCTGGGAGCTGAGCTGTGTGTTAGCAGAGGTCAGGGAGTCACTCTGTTCCAAACATCTAAAGCTTGTCTAAACATGCCGATTATGGGGAAACATTCCTGGCACCAGGTGCCTGCTCGTGACACCGTAAACATGGTGACCGCCCAGCTGAGTGCAGGCAGCGTTATTTGTGAGCGAGAGCACTCGAGTCCTCAGAGAGCATTACGTCCATTGAATTATTTATTGCCTGGCACCTCGTGTCCATCTCTCTGTTCGGGCTGGGCCAGGGCTGCCAGGAGACTGAGCAGATTAGCTCCGGCAGAACCTACATCACCTTCTCACCTCCCCGCTGCCTCATTTACAAACCTGCTGGAGTGAGCACCCTCAACAGTCGCTATATTCCACCACACGTGCTTACACTGAAGATCCTTCACACCCTGCATGTCTCCGTACATCAGTGTTAACCCTGTGTTCTTCATTGGTGACCCTCGGACTATCTTTAAGCAGGAATGTGGAGGAATGTGGAATGTGGAGCCCACAATGGTCCATTGTTGGCTGTGGGGAAGGTGATAATGAGAGGGGATCTTATTGAAACATATAAGATTGTTAAGGGTTTGGACACGCTAGAGGCAGGAAACATGTTCCCGATGTTGGGGGAGTCCTGAACCAGGGGCCACAGTTTCAGAATAAGGGGTAAGCCATTTAGAACAGAGATGAGGAAACACTTTTTCTCACAGAGAGTGGTGAGTCTGTGGAATTCTCTGCCTCAGAAGGCGGTGGAGGCAGGTTCTCTGGATACTTTCAAGAGAGAGCTAGATAGGGCTCTTAAAGATAGCGGAGTCAGGGGATATGGGGAGAAGGCAGGAACGGGGTACTGATTGGAAATGATCAGCCATGATCACATTGAATGGTGGTGCTGGCTCGAAGGGCCGAATGGCCTACTCCTGCACCTATTGTCTATTGTCTATTTTCTATTGGAACTGCAGATGCTGGAAAAATCGAAAGTAGACAAAAAATGCTGGAGAAACTCAGCGGGTGAGGCAGCATCTACGGAGAAAAGGAGTTTTCGGTCGAGACCTGAAATGTCACCTACTCCTTAGCTCCATAGATGCTGCCTCACCCGCTGAGTTTCTCCAGCATTTTTTGTCTACCTCGGACTATCTTTGATCAGACTTTACTAGCTTTACCTTGCACTAAACGTTATTCCCTAATCATGTATAAGTACACTGTAAATGGCTTGATTGTAATCATGTATTGTCTTTCCGCTCACAACAAAAACTTTTCACTGTACCTCGGTACACGTGACAATAAACTCAACTCAAACTGAACTCAGACTACTCGAGCTTCGTTTTTGTATATTTAGCATTTTGTATACAGTAATAGCCCTGTCCCACGGTACGAGTTCATTCCAAGAACTCTCCCGAGTTTTAAAAAAATCAAACTCGTGGTAAGCACGGAGAATGAACGTAGCGGGTACGTCGGAGCTCGGGGACGTCTCTTAGCGGCTCATAACGCTAACGGCAGGTACTCGGGGAGACTCGCTAACGGCAGGTAAGCACGGGAAGACTCGCTAACGGCAGGTAAGCACGGGAAGACTCGCGAAGATTTTTCAACATGTTGAAAAATGTCCACGAGACCCCCCGAGTACCGACGAGCGGCCATTACCGTAAATCTCCGAGTTCGAATCAGGGCAAACTCGGGAGAGCTCTTGGAATGAACTCGTACCATGGGACAGGGCTTTAACTTTCTTAATTCTGTCTTTTTTTGTGGTTAATTTTGCTTCTATTTTTATTTACATCTCTTTATCTTTTTCTCTTTCTCCGTGGTTGCCTTGGTGATTTCTGAACTTCCCGCATATTTATCTTTCTATTAGTCCTGCACCCAGCAGAGTAGATGATTGGAAGCCCAGAAGCAACACCTTCCCATTCCACTCCTCCTTTCCCAAAGTCCAGAGTCCCTAAGTCACGGGAAACATAGATTTTCTTGGCCTGTCAACTGATTTCCTGTGTCTGCTGCTGAAAGTGTAGCCTTCTCCGCACAGGGGAACCAAATGAAGAATGGGGGGTGTCCCTGACGTAACGCATTGAGGACTATAAACAGTGTTTAGTTTAGTTTACAGGTACAGCGTGGAAACAGGCCCTTCGCCCACCGACCAGCAAACCTCGCACATTAACGCTATCCTACACACACTCGGCATAATTTATACCAAGCCAATTAGCCTACAAACCTGTACGTCTTTGGAGTGTGGGAGGTAACCGAAGATCTCGGAGAAAACCCACGCGGTCACGGGGAGAACGTGCAGACTCCCTACAGACAGCACCCGCGGTCGGGATCGAACCCGGGTCTCAAGCAGCAATTCTACCGCTGCGCCACCGTGGCTGAGATTCTCAGTCAGCCTCGAGGAGCTGAGATCTTCTCCCCAATCTGTACATACAAGCTGTTGTGTGAACGCAAAAGAACCCTTCAAGAGCTGAAATAAAAGCCCCTGATGTGATGATTCTGCTTCTCAATATCACACACTCGCTTCTCGCCAAAGCCAGCAGACCTGCTGCTTATTTATAATAATTCTCTGGTTTTTGCATTCCTCACATTTATTTGGCAGCAGCCAAAACCTTGCTCTCTCCAGCCAAGCAGCTAGCCTGCCTGCACCCCAGTGTTCATTAACCCTCTTGTCTGCTGGGTGGGAGTTGGCAATAATGGAGATGACTGTCACATGGGAGGGGGGAGTGGGGGGGTGTGGAGGGGTGGGAGGGCCGGGGGAATTTTCCAATCTGGTATTTCCCAGCATTTAAACAGGGAGCAAATCCTTTTGCCTCACTCCAGCTGTGCGTAACTTGCAGTTGCAGATCTACTTCTGAGGACATGTGTAGGAAGGAACTGCAGATGCTGGTTTACACCGAAGATAGACACAAAATGCTGCAGTAACTCAGCGGGACAGGCAGCATCTCTGGACAGAAGGAATGCGTGATTTTTCGGGTCGAGAAGGGTCTCGACCCCGAAACGTCACCCATGCAAATCTGAGCATTAGAAATTAGTTATCATTCTAGACGTGTACTCTGAGGAAGAACTAGACTGTTTCTTTACCCGTCAATCTCTGGAGAACTGAATGGCAAAAATATTGTGTATGACGGAACTGCTGATTTACACCGGATATAGACACAAAATGCTGGAGTAACTCAGCAGGACAGGTAGCATCTCTGTAGAGAAGGAATGGGTGATGTTTTGGGTCGAGACTTCCAGTTACTCCAGCTATTTGTGTTTTGCTTCTGAGGACATCCTGGTTATCGTTTATATCTTTTGGATCTGGCATCTTGCTCGAAGGCTTTTGTTGTTTGTTGTTCACCGGACCTCGCCGTTGTCAGCAAGCCTGGCTTTGACTGCCCGTCCCTTCCCACCACTGACTGATTGGCCTTGTTAGGGTCCATCAGAGGACAACTAAGATCCAAGTATATTGGTGGATCTGGATTATTATGTGAGCCAGACTGAGTAATTTATGCAGATGTCCTTCCCAGAAGGGTATTAGTGAACCAGATGGGTGTTTATGACAATCCGACTGAATCATGATCACCATCGCTGATATTAGCTTTTCATTCCAAAGTTGATTTAATTACTTGAATTTAAATTCCCCTGCTGCCGTGCTGGGTCTCGAGCTCAGGTCTTCGACTCGCCAGTCTAGGCTATCCAGCAATGTAATCATTGTCCTACCATTCTTGCTATTGAGGGAGTGCAGCGTAGGTCTACAAGGTTAATTCCCGGGATGGCGGGACTGTCATATGCTGAGAGAATGGAGCAGCTGGGCTTGTACACTCTGGAGTTTAGAAGGATAAGAGGATATCTCATTGAAACATATAAGATTGTTAAGGGTTTGGACACGCTAGAGGCAGGAAACATGTTCCCGATGTTGGGGGAGTCCAGAACCAGGGGCCACAGTTTAAGAATAAGGAGTAGAACGGAGACGAGGAAACACTTTTTCTCACAGAGAGTGGTGAGTCTGTGGAATTCTCTGCCTCAGAGGATGGTGGAGGCTGGTTCTCTGGATGCTTTCAAGAGAGAGCTAGAGAGGGCTCTTATAAATAGTGTAGTCAGGGGATTATGGGGAGAAGGCAGGAACGGGGTACTGATTGGGGATGATTAGCCATGATCACATTGAATGGCGGTGCTGGCTCGAAGGGCCGAATGGTCTACTCCTGCACCTATTGTCTATTGTCTATTGTCATCTACATTACTGCAGGCCAGGGACAGTTGTGGACATACTGTATAAACCTTCTGCAGACCCAACCATACACATTCCATAATACACCTTCCTTGCCTCGCGCATCGTTCATTTTGATGTAAAACCTCTCCTGCTTTCCATTTTATCATAGACTTTTCTTCCCAACACCCTTTCCAAACTCTGCACTTGTTTAAATCCTATTGTATAGTTATGATTCGAATGTTGTCTCTCTTTTTTCTCTCCACAGATCTGCTGAGTATTTTCAGCGTTTTCTGTTCACCTGCTACTCAACCTGACTTCAGAAAAGAATGTGTAGGAAGGAACTGCAGATGCTGGTTTACACCAAAGATAGACACAAAATGGTGGACTAACTCAGCGGGACAGGCAGTATCTCTGGATAGAAGGAATGGGTGACGTTTGCGGATCGAGACCCATCTTCAGTCTGATCCACAGCCTGAAGAAGGGTCTCGACCCGAAAAGTCACCGATTCCTTCTATCCAGAGATACTGCCTGTCCTGTTAAGTTACTCCAGCTTTTTGTGTCTATCTTCAGTTTAAACCAGCATCTGCAGTTCCTTCTTACATATTTTAAAGGATATCTTGATTTATTTACAACCTAACACAACACCTCCTTCTGAAGACAACATTAACAGGCGGTGTGTGAGATGGTGACCTCACCAGTATTGGTGTGCAGTGATGTTAGTGGAAGCATTGTTGGCTGTGGATTTGTTGCCAATGTTGGTGGCAATGTTGAGAGTAAAGCGCCATTGGTATTGGCAGCAATAACGTTGGCAATGAGGGCTCTGGTAGTGATCAATGACAATGTTGGCCGTGAAGCTGCTGATAGTGAGGATGTATACAATGTTGTGGTGATAAGGTTGGCCGTGAAGGCAATGGTAGTGACGTTGGTGGCAATATTGGCAGCGGTAACACTGGCAGTGAGGGTATAGGTGGTGATGTCAAAGACCAGGTTGGCAGTTAGCGGAGGCTTGGCGATCGTTTCGCCGAACACCTCCGGTCGGTCCGCAATAACCAACCTGACCTCCCGGTGGCTCAGCACTTCAACTCCCCCTCCCATTCCGTATCTGACCTCTCTGTCCTGGGTCTCCTCCATGGCCACAGCGAGCAACACCGTAAATTGGAGGAAATGCACCTCATATTCCGCTTGGGCAGTCTACATCCTGGGGGCTTGAACATTGAATTCTCCCAATTCTGCTAGCCCTTGCTGTCCCCTCCCCTTCATCAGCCCTCTGGTTGTCTCCTCCCCTCCCCCAGCCCTCGGGCTCCTCCTCCGCCTTTTTCCTTTTTTCCTTTCTTCTCCCCACCCCCTATCAGTCTGAAGAAGGGTTTCGGCCCGAAACGTTGCCTATTTCCTTCGCTCCATAGATGCTGCTGCACCCGCTGAGTTTCTCCAGCATTTTTGTGTACCTGGCAGTTATAGTGTTGACAGTGCTGCTGCTGATGGTATTGTCAAAGTCAATGTAGGAGGTGATGTGGGCTGCACAGTGGCGCAGCGGTAGAGTTGCTGCCTCACAGCTCTAGAGACCCGGGTTCAAACTCCACTACGGTGCTGTCTGTACAGAGTTTGTACGTTCTCGCTGTGACCCTGTGGGCTTTCTCCGGGTGCTCCAGTTTCCTCCCACACTCCAAAGATTTTGAGGTTTGTAGGTTAATTGGCTTCGGTAAAATTGTAAATTGTCCCTAGTGTGTGTAGGATAGTGTTAGTGTACAGGATGATCAATGGTTAGCGTGGACTCGGAGGGACAGGGGGGCTTTTTCCACGCTGTATCTCTAATCTAAACTAAAACTGATGGTGTTTGCTTAGAGGGTGTTGATGGTGATCTCAGTGGCAATGTTGGTAGCGTGTGTACTGGTAGTAGCGATGTTACAATACTTACCTTCAGCGGCGATGCAGTTCTGCCACTGGCCGTGTGCGCGACTTTGGTGCCTTTGGGGGGGGGGGGGGCGGGATTAAAATGTCGGAGGCGAACTTCCTCAGGCTGTTAAGCTGCTGCAGAATAATCGTTCCGACTTCCGTTCTCGGAAGGGTTTTTTTAAATCGTGGGACAATTTAATCACTGGAGTAAAATAAAAAGCTACTTCTAACACACTCAACGTCTATAACGGGACAGATCTCACGTAGGGGACAAAACAAAATGTGTCATTTATTTTACATATAAATTTGCTTCTTAGGATGACTTTAATCAAAATTTCCTTGGCGAAAATGTGATTTTGGCCCCATATGAACTGGCAGTGTTTTTCCTGCCGATATGGGGTTCAAATTCACCGCAAATGCAACGTTCCAATCGATCGTGTTCCACAAAAACTCACTCGCAAGATGATTAAAATGCCCATTCATTTACGGGAATTAAACATTCAATTCCTTCCATTTGGCCTATAAATTCATGACAATGAGATTTAAAAATCATGTTTTATTGTGAATTCTTGTGTGAATGTTATTTGGACACTTAGGCTATTTGAAAATGTTAAAGGCCTGTCTCACGAGTCTGCGGTCATTGGCGGCAAAACGGGAAGAATCTGCCGCCATAGACCGCGCACTCGTGAGAACGCACAATTCTGGGGCCGTGAGGCGGTGTTCCCAACACCGCACGGTGCTAAAATAAAACCTACACTGTTTAAAACTATATTCTTACCGCACAACCTCCACCAGTGATGCACCAGTGTGGCTCGAGCGCCGTGCGTCAAACTTCCACTGCCACAGCCTCCGCCAGTGAGGCACGTGTGCGGCACGGCCGCAGGCACAGCCACCGCTACAGCGCCGCGATCAGGACGGCCGCCGCCACAGCCGCCGCTCGTGAGTCACGTGCGGCGGGCCGACGTCATCGCAGTCGGCCCGCCCTTTTTTTAACTTACCGCAAGCACGTGGGACCCGCCGTGTTTGAATTACTCGGCCCCCGCGCAGCATCCGTGCGGCGCTCCCGTGGATGGGCTCGGCGATCTCGCCGTTGCCGTGCGGTCCCCTCTACCGGCGACGCCGCGCTTCACCGCCGATGACCGCAAACAGGTAAGACAGAGGCATTAACCTTTTCTTAAGAAATGGATAGATGTTTAGATCTAGTAATTGAATTTTGTAATTAGCTACAATTAGGTAACTATAATTATATGCTTTAATTTCAGGTCATCCAAGTAAGATTGTTTCATATTTGTTTCAGAATGCCTCAATCTATAATAACTGAAAATTTCATTCAGTTCTCTTAATATTTAAGAAAGTTATGGGCTTTTGACTGTCCTCGATCACAGCTTTTGAGTTAAGTCAATGGAAAAGCAATAGGGAACAAGATGCTAATTTCAGAGTATGAAAATGGCCATTACTTTTTTAATACTGAAGATATGAAAGTGAATTAGGTGTCAAATTAAACTTCTTTTTATGCTTTGTCTGATGGGATAAATTGCAGACATGATTTTTTAAATCACAAAATGTTGTAACGTTGCTACTGGTAGTGATGGCAATGACAATGTTGTCAGTGTTGGCACAGTATTGGTGTTGAGGTCAATGGCAATGTTGAGTGCAGTGTTGATATTGGTGGTGTTGTAAGACTTGCTACAGCTACAGTGACACCGATGTTCACAGGTTCTCGGGGCAGAATTTGGCCACTCGGCACATCAGATGTTGATGGTTGCAGTGTTGTGTTGGTAGCAACATTGCCTGTTGTTGTTCCCGTGGCAGTGTTGGAAGCATCGGTAGAGATTTAACTGGGAGAGAAATGGCGATGCTTGCATTTCTAAAGTACATGTTTAATCTATGAAACATCTGGCCTTGAAGAAGGTACACGAGCTTCACCGAATTGAAACCAAACAACATTTGCTTGTCCCGTGAAAATTAAAGCTTTAAGAGGTGATCTTGCTGGGATGTTTCTGACAATTATAGGAATCAAGAGCCTAAATAAAATCCCCTCTTGCACAGGAGTCTGGAACAAAGGGGCATCATTTAAAGAAACAGAGAGGTCACAGAGATTGGTGAACATTGCCCAGTCCATCACGGGTACAAGCCAATATTATCAAAGGCCTAAACTACCCGAGCCCACGCTCCCATTTCGCTACAACCATCAAGAAAAAAGTAAGGAGTCTGAAAACGCTGGCCACCAGGGCTTCTTCTGAGTTAGATTTAGCTCTTAGAGCTAACAGAATCAAGATGGGGAGAAAGCAGGAACGGGTTTTGGATGATCAGGCAAGATCATATTGAATGGCGGTGCTGGCTCGAAGGGCCGAATGGCCTACGCCTGCACATATTTTCCATGTTTCTTCTCAGGAACCATCAGGCTCTTGAACCTTGCACAAAACTAACCCCACCCTCAACAACAACGATCTTCTGTGGACTGAGTCTTTGGTTGCACTATGGACCTCAGTTTTGCACTATTACGGTTACCTAGTATTACTGCGATCCATTTATTGTCTTATCAATGATTTAATTTATTTATCTGTGTGCTATTGCATTAATAAGTCTATCAAACTGCAACGCAAGCAAGAATTTCATTGTTCCGTTGCCCCGACACTTGACAATGAAACACTCTTGACTCTTAATTGGGGCTAGGTTGATAATAGTCGGTACAGACAACACAGAGCTGTGGGAATGGGGACCTCTCCCTCTGTCAGGTTGTGGAAGCTCAGGCCAGAAGACAGTCTCAGAACTGCTCAACTTATTTCCCCAGTATATAGGGAAAAAAAGAGTAAATATGTAGATCAACGAATCATCATCTAACTGAATGGAGGAACAGGCTTGACATTCTAAATGATGTCTCTTGCTTTGATTTTCCCATTCAGTACGCACATTCAAAATATTTATTCCCAGATGCAATTGGTAGGTAACTTAGATTTGATACTGTAATTTTGTTTGACAGATCTTCAATCATAACGTAATTTGTTATTTTCATTCAGTTGGTACATTTTCTGACAAACCTTTGGGATGCTTTGCTCTGAACACTCTTGCCATAATCTGGAATTGAGAGGTTCCTTAACTTTGTTTGAGATGACTAAGGCAGGAACTTATACATAATAAATGCGCTTCAGAGATGTTATGAGCTACACATTCTGCATGTGCTATTGGGCACATAAGCACGTTGGCTAGAAATGTAGTTGAGTTAAAGGCATTGGCCAAATTAGAACTTATGGACTTCTTGGTTCTGGTCACAAAAGATCATTTGGTGATAGTTTACTTTAGTTTAGAGATACAACACGGAAACAGGCCCTTCGGACCCCCGAGTCCGCACCGACCAGCGATCCCCACACATTAACACTATCCTACACCCACTAGGGCCAATTTTAGATTTATATCAAGTCAATTAGCCTACAAACCTGTACGTCTTTGGAGTGCGGGAGGAAACCAAAGATCTCGGCGATAACCCACACAGGTCACGGGGAGAACGTACAAATTCTGTACAGACAGCACCCGTAGTCAGGATCGAACCCGGGTCTCTGGTGCTGGAAGGCAGTAGCTCTAGCTGCGCCACCGTGCCGCCCTAACTATATTAGGCAATTGGATGAAAGTTGTTGGGAGTGTGCAAATATTGAAAGGGCATGATCTATAGAATGACTATTATAACTATGTTTTGCTTCTACAGTGTAGAGCAGGTTGTATGATGAATGCAGATACAGTACATTAGATTCAAAGGATGCAGGCAAATTGAAGCTTCACCTGAAATGACATTTAGGGTCACAGGGTGGTGAGAAGGGTGGTGAATCTGTGGAATTCGTTGCCACAGAAGACTGTGGAGGCCCAGCCAGTGGATTTTTTTTAAGGCAGAGATAGATTCTTGATGAGTATGGGTATACAGAGGTTATGGGGAGAAAGCAGGAGAATGGGGTTAGGAGGGAGAGTTTGATCAGCCATGATTGAATAGCGGAGTAGACTTGATGGGCCGAATGGCCTAATTCTAGTCCTATACCATATGACCTTATGACCTTATGAGAAGAGATAAAATGATGAAACTTGCATCACTTCTTATTCCCTGGCCCACTGAGTGTTTCCAGCATTTTCTGATTTTATTATCCATCCCTAATTGCTCATGGCCCCAGCAGGCAGTTAAGAGTCAATATATTATAGGTTGGGGTCACACAGAGGCCCAGGTCAGGTCAGGGAAGCAAATCTCCTTCCCTGACAGCTATTAGTTACCAACATGTGCATTGTGACTATCCTGTAGTTTCCTACTTACTAGTTTCAAAAAAACTTCCAGCTTTACTTAAGTGATTGAATTTGAATTCCACAAATGCCATGCTGGGATCTGAACTGATGATTCTGGAGCACTGGTTATAGGCCAATTACACAGCCCCAACAACACCAAAGCATGGTACTGTAATCCACTGTGCACCTGCACAGGGAGTTATGAAAAATACATCAGTCGCCTCCGTATCAATGGAAGATATCGTGTTCAGCATGAATATTTATAAAAGCTAGTTAGTTAAAGGGCAAGATATGTACCGAGAATATCTGAAGCCCTCTCTGTAAGGCAGAGTACACTGATGTCCAATACCTATTCTTTAGTTTAGTTTTAGTTGAGTTTAGTTTATTGTCATGTGTACCGAGGTAGAGTGAAAAGCTTTTTGTTGCGTGCTATGCGGTCAGCAGAAAGACAATACGTGATTACAATTGACAGATACATGATAAAGGGTTTAAGAAGGAACTGCAGATGCTGGAAAATCGAGGGTAGACAAAAATGCTGGAGAAACTCAGCGGGTGAGGCAGCATCTATGGAGAGAGGTAATAGGCAACGTTTCGGACTACCTTACTTTCTCCTCCCCTTCTCAGCTCTCCCTCAGCCTCTGGCTCCACCTCTTCCTTTCTTCCTCTCCCCCCCCCCCCCCACCACCCTCCCCCCCATCCTCACATCAGTCTGAAGAAGGGTCTTGACCCGAAACTTTGCCTATTTCCTTCGCCCTATAGATGCTGCCTCACCCGCTGAGTTCCTCCAGCATTTTTGTCTACACGATGAAGGGTATCATGTTTAGTGCAAGATAAAGTCCAGTAAAGTCTGATTGAAGATAGTCTGAGGGTCTCCATTGAGGCAGATGGTTCCTCAAGACCACTATCCAGTTATTGATAGGATGATACAAAAGAAAAACTCTGCAGTTGATAGACTCTTGGTTGCCAGTGGAGACAGATGGAGTGTTTAAGAAGGAACTGCAGATGCTGGAAAATCGAAGGTAGACAAAAGTGCTGGAGAAACTCAGCGGGTGGGGGGATGGGGAGAGAGAGCAGTGTTGCGGGGTATTTGAAGAGACCCTGGTGAGAGCCTCATCTATGGTAGGGGAGGGGAACTCCCGTTCCCTGAAGAATTAGGACATTTCCGATGCCCTGGTGTGGAACACCTCATCCTGGGAGCAGATGCGGCGTAGACGGAGAATTGGGAGTAGGGGATGGAGTCCTTACAGGAAGCAGGGTGGGAAGAAGTGTAGTCTACATAGCCATGGGAGTCAGTGGGTTTATAGTGGAATGATGGAGTGAGCTATCTCTCATAATTATGGCCAGCGCTGAACACCTACAATTATGGGCATTGATAAGGATGGCAAGGTGATGCAGTGGTAGAGTTACTGCCTTACAGCGCCACAGACCTGGGTTCAATACTGACTATGGGTGCTGTCTATACAGAGTTTGTACTTCTCCCTGTGATCACATGGATTTTTCTCCGGGTGCTTTGGATTCCTCCCATAATCCAAAGATTTGCAGGTTTGTAGGTTAATTGGCAACAGTAAAAAAATTGTAACTTGTCCCTAGTGTGTAGGGTAGTGCTAGTGTACGGGGTGATCGCTGGTCAGCGCGGACTCAGTGGACCGAAGGGCCTATTTCCACGCTTTATCTCTGAAGTCTGAAAATTTAATTGAGTCGCTTGACCAGAGTGATTGTCTGCTTCAGAGAATTGCAATGTCCGGCAGTGATTGGATCCTGAGGAAAGCACCAGCCCTGATCATTGGTCTGCAGGTCTCCAGAGCTGCCAAGAGGTCCAATGTTTGTGCTCAGTTGCTCACCGGTTCACCTCCAGCAAAGTCACATGACACAACAAGTAACTGCAGATGCTGGTTTATATCAAAGGTAGACACAGAAGGCTGTAGTACGTAACTCAGCGGGTCAGGCAACATTTCTGGAGAAAATGGATAGGTGACATTTCACGTCTGAAGAAGGGTCCCGACCTGAAACGTCACCTATCCATGTTCTCCAGAGATGCTGTCTGACCCATTGAGTTCCTCCAGCACTTTGTATCTATCCACTAAAGAGATGGTGGAGATTCAGCAATTGATACCTCAAGTCACGGCACCCTTTGTCACGCAAGCCCAAGAGCTGCTCTGCACAACACCGGCTGACGCTTCTAAGGCCGCCTGGGTCAAGACGAGATGGAGAGACCAGTGGAAGTCAGCGGAACCATCTAGGCTACACCAGTACATCAATGACCCCATGGACGTCCCTGGCCAGGACCTGCCCCGAAAGCAGTGGACAACCCTCAACCGCTGAGGACAGGCATCGGACGCTATGGAGTAGCGATGAAGAGGTGGGGCCTCGTGGACAGCGAGTGCCTCCTGCGAGTGTGGGGACCCAACACAGACAGTGGAGCACATAGTCACCAGGTTGCCCCAAACACCGACCACCGAATGGTGAATGAGATCTGATTGACCTGGACGATGACACTTTGGCCTGGCTCGTCTCAACGGAGCTGCAGGTCTAAAAGACATACGCATCAAGCAGAAGCAATTGATGGCCACTGCTCCATCCTCTGGGAGGGTGAGTCCAGGGAAGAGAGCATTGTTCTCTCTGCGAATGATAAGTATTATGATCACTGTACATTGCGGGGTCAAGGAAAGAGCCTTCACGTCGGGGCCCTGTTTCCACCAAGCGACAAGACAGACACCATTGTGTGCAGATGTCGGGAAGTGTGCACAGCTCTGGCTGAACAACTTCTAATCTTGTGTGTGGACTCGATAAGAAGACTGTACATTGAAACTATACACCTGCATTCCTCGGGACGGATTGGAAGCAGGAAATGCCGGGGACATTCAGCAGGTCAGTCCGCGTCTGCGGAAAGGGAATGACAGAGTTAATGTTTTAAATCAAAGACCCTTCATTAGAACTCTGAATAGGACTTTTGGCCAATTGGTGAGAGAAAGGAACAAGTGCAAGGCTGTCCAGCGATGAGGGAAATTAGAAGCGGCCTACAGTTGCACAAATAGGAGTTTACTGAAAGGTGCAGTGGTGTGGAGCTATGGGCTGGAGTGGAATTGCAGGATAACACCTTGTAAAGATGTTATTCCCAGACTTGTGTTGGAGATATTAATGAAGAACACACCTTTGGAGTTTAGAAGGATGAGAGGGTATCTCATTGAAACATATAAGATTGTTAAGGGCTTGGACACGCTAGAGGCAGGAAACATGTTCCCGATGTTGGGGGAGTCCAGAACCAGGGGCCACAGTTTAAGAATAAGGAGTAAGCCATTTAGAACGGAGACGAGGAAACGCTTTTTCTCACAGAGAGTGGTGAGTTTGTGGAATTCTCTGCCTCAGAGGGTGGTGGAGGCAGGTTCTCTGGATGCTTTCAAGAGAGAGCTAGATAGGGCTCTTAAAAATAGCGGAGTCAGGGGATATGGGGAGAAGGCAGGAACGGGGTACTGATTGGGGATGATCAGCCGTGATCACATTGAATGGCGGTGCTGGCTCGAAGGGCCAAATGGCCTACTCCTGCACCTATTGTCTATTGTCTATTGTCTTTCACAGTGTTGAAAGAGTTGTAGGTGTTGACTGTTTTGCAGTGTTGACTGTTTGAAAGGCTGCCAGCAAGTGCGAGGCACATATATCTACCTCACGTAAGGGCACCAAGTAAAGTGAATATTGCTGCACCACGGCAGGGAGATGCTGGGACAGGAAACCTTCATGGTGGAAGCACCTGCGGTGGTCACCATGGGCTGAAAAGGGACATCCTAACGGGAGCAATGCCAAGTCTGACAGAAGTGAAGATGAGGAAGAGATATCCTGGAGTGATGCCTAGTCTTTGATGAACAGACAGAACTGGTTGCCACTGAAAATATTCACACTGCTAAGAAAAAAAGGTTGTCCCATGAGCTTCCTGTGTACCTGTCACTTTAATTCTCCAACCCACTTGCACTCTCGTCTCTCTGCCTTCAACCTCCTACATTCCTCCGAATGTGCCCAATCTAATCTCGAGGAACAGCCTCTCATCTTCTGCCTGCACATATTGCAGCCCTTGGGATTTAATATTGAATTTAACAATGTCAGGTAACCAGTCTTTCTCTCTCTCTCTCTCTCTTTCTCTCTCTCTCTCTCTCTTTCTCTCTCTCTCTCTCTCTCTCTCTCTCTCTCTCTCTCTCTCTCTCTCTCTCTCTCTCTCTCTTCGCTCTCTCTCTCTCTCGCTCTCTCTCTCTCTCTTCACATGGACAGCCCAACTCTCTTTGTCACTTCATGTTTTTTTTCTTCTTTTTTCTTCTGTCTGCACTTGCTGGTTGTCATCTCATTGTCACCTTTTCATCTTTGCTCTGCACCTTATCACGGACATTCCCTCCATTTCCCACATCCATTCCCCTCTCTGTAAAACACATTGGGGTCAATAAAGAGATACAATACAGAAACAGGTGCTTCGGCCCATCGACTCTATGCCAACAGTCTATACCCATTTACACTAATTCTACAATAGTCTCATTTATTACTCTTTCCACGTTCTTTTCAACCCGCCTCCCTCCCCTCCTGTCCTGTTACTCACCTGGACACCGGGGGCAATTTATGTGGCTAATTAACCTCCTGTCCCTTGTGAATTAGGATGTCTGTGGCAGGAGACCGAAATCCTAAGGAAGCCCAAGTAATCACGGAACAAACATGCAAACTCCTCCTCGGTGTGTGACTGAAGTACCACAGACGTTAGGACTTTTGATCATGGATTGCGAGGCAGGGGATCGGGGAACTCTGCCAAGGTGACAAAGAGCGACAGGTGAGTGTCAGGACAAACTGTCTCTGGCTTATTGTCGAGGTTTGACACCTGATAATGGAAATTCTGACAATAATTAGGCTGGGAAATTGATATTTGAAATTTGGAGATTGAATGTGAGCCTGCTGTCTCCCGAGGGAAGGATCTGGCCTCACCGCTGAAATTGCTGCTGCATCTGCTGTCACCCTGTCCTGCAGCAGTCACCTTGTGGAGACTGAAAATCCCTCAAGTTGCTGGAGAATTTCACAGCCTGGATGGATGCTTGCCGACGATCGAAGGAGCTGCCGGATTCCAGAGATGGGCCCTGTGGCATCCCAGGGCTCTCTCCCCCACTTCCACATTGGAGAATTATGGCTAGCCCCTCTTACATTTACAGTTGACCCACTGGACACTGTTGGTGGGTTTCATAGGAATGATCCCAGTGCGGAGTCTGGGGCTACACTAATGCCTCGGGGAGCAGTTATTAAGACAGAGAGGAGGGTTGACACACACACACCCAAACTCTGACATCGGGGCAAACATTCAGAGTGTCGGACACCAGGATATCATAAGGTCATAAGTGATAGGAGCAGAATTAGGCCATTCGGCCCATTTACTCCGCCATTCAATCATGGCTGATCTATCTCTTCCTCCTATCTAGGTTCTCCTGCCTTCTCCCCATAACCCTCAACGCCCGTACTAATAAAGAATCTATCTATATCTGCCTTAAAAATATCCAAGATTTCCAAAAATACCTTCAGCCTCTCCAGAAATGGAAGATCATTGCATACAATTCTTTGTTATAACTTTCTTTTTGAATATGACCATAAGAAACACGGCCAAGAGTAGATCCAAGACAGACATCCTCTAAGGAAGAGTCTCGACTGGTCTTCATCTTTGGTGTAAACCAGCATCTGCAACTCCTTCCTACACAAGAGAAGATCTTTGAGTTAGATAGAGCTCTAGGGGCTAGAGGAATCAAGGGATATGGGGAGAAGGTAGGCACGGGTTACTGATTGTGGATGATCAGCCATGATCACAATAAATGGCGGTGCAGGCTAGAAGGGCCAAATTCCTGCACCTATTTTCTTTGTTTCTATGTTTCTAAGATGATCTGACCCTCCTCATTGCAGCACTCGAAACTCTATCCATCCCCGTGTTGAATAGACTCCCTGACAGAGAATTCCAAAGGGTCACAATTCCCAGAGTGAAAACCGTTTTTTTTTCCTCATCTCAGTCCGAAATGCCGTCCCGTTCTCCTGAAGCCGTGATCACAGATTTGGATTCTAATTTTCAATGAATCTTGTATTTTCAAATAGAAGATCTTGTTTTCCTCTCAACTCCAGAGACCGTGAGCCCCTCTGCTCTGTCTCTTCCTACGTCACCTCACTCATTGCAGGAATCAATTTGGAGAGCCCTTATCCACCACCCAAGGGAAATCTATCCTTGCTAAGGCAAGTAGATCAAAACTGTGCACAGTATTCCAACACAGGATCTACAGTGGACAATTCTCAGTGCAACCTTGTCCTACTTTTTCAAGATTTGTTGAGAATATTTTGATTTTAGAAGCAAATTAATAGCCTCTCTTTTCCCCTTCAACTTAAAGTTAATAATTTTATTAGAGAAAAATGCATCCAGCTGAGTTCCCACACTATTCTCTCTGGGTCAGGATCAATGGGAAATATAATTGATGTTCCGCTGTGTGTGTGTGTAAATTAAAAGAAAAATGTATTTAAAGGTATTCCGTTGAGATAGAACAAAGTGCCAAGATCAAACAAAGTATACAGCGATTATAAGACCTAATTAGGGCAAGGAGAAAAATGAAATCAGGTGAGATGAAGAGGGAAGGGTGAATAAAGACTGACATCATCGACCAGACGGACTGAAGGGCTTCCTCATGTTGATGATGTTGATATTTTATTGTCACATGTACCCAGGTGCAGTGAAACTATTTGTATTTGCACACAAAGTACACAAAAGAGACGCCACAAAATTACAAAAAGTACTCTTTTTCAGTACAGTGCATTACTTTCTCTGAAGATGTGTATTTCAGGATCGCTTCGCCCCAAAGAGATTTAAGGGCAATGGCAGTCGCACTCCCACTCTCTCGCTGAAATGGTGTCGGTTGACTATGTTGAGTTTAGGAAGGAACTGCAGATGCTGGAATATCGAAGGTAGACAAAAGTGCTGGAGAAACTCAGCGGGTGCAGCAGCATCTATGGAGCGAAGGAAATATTCCTGCACATTCTTCTTCTTGTGTATAGCGTGCACAGCCTAAAGTTGTAGGACAACTTGTTCTGTTTGATCTTATTTGATTGTGCAAACCAGGTTGATTGCATTCATCAAAACAGGGCGGAGGTTGCAATCTCCCACCCCCCGAACATTAAACACTACACACACACGAGGGACAATTTGTTACATTTATACCAGGCCAATTAACCTACAAACCTGTACGTCTTTGGAGTGTGGGAGGAAACCGAAGATCTCGGTGAAAACCCACGCTGGTCACGGGAAGATGTACAAACTCCGTACAGACAGCACCCGTAGTCTGGATCGAACCCGGGTCTCTGGCGCTGAAAGAGCTGTCAGGCAGGAACTCTACCGTTGTGCCACCGTGGCCCAATTTTGCTTCTATCACTTATGAACTTATGAGGGTTGATGATGAGGGTGAGAGAGGGAATAAAGGCATGATTATAGATATCATCCTCTGTTGGTGTTGCTCTATTCTCCTGCTCTCCTTTGTGGCAATAAGCAAGGTGCCATTGACCAAGTACTCCATTTCTCCTGGTGACTCCGGCGTGATTCCCAAAATAAATGTTCCTTAGGTGTTGATGGATCCATGAAAAAGTGTCGCAGAAATTCCCCTGTGCCTTCCAACAGTTCTCTAACTGACCTCCAAAAGTAATTGAAGAGCAGACATGTGAAGCAACTTTAAGCGGCAGGTTGTTCATTCTGAATCAGTCGGCCACCATGGGGAGAGGATGATGAGTCAAGTAGCCCCCAGCAAACAGTTGCGCAAACCTCATAGCTGAGTATGGGCAGGCAACTTGCATAGAGATCTTTAACAACCACCTGTGCTGCTGTCCTTACCTGGGTTTCAACTCTTGTTCTAAAGATAGGAAGAACTGCATTGATAGGAAGAACATTAATACTGCGCCTTTCACATCCCTTGCTGTAAACAGGAAGCTTTGTCCTGTGTGGCATGATCCCTCAAACACAAGATTCAAGATTCAAGATTCAAGAGAGTTTATTGTCATGTGTCCCTGTCAGGACAACAACATTTTTGCTTTCCTTCAGCACAACAGAACATAGTAGGCATTGACTACAGAACAGATCAGTGTGTCCATATACCATTATATAAATATATACACACATGGATAAATAACTGATAAAGTGCAAATAACAGATAATGGGCTATTAATGTTCAGAGTTTTGTCCGAGCCAAGTTTAATACCCTGATGGCTGTGGGGAAGTGGCTATTCCTGAACCTGGTTGTTGCAGTCTTCAGGCTCCTGTACCTTCTACCTGAAGGTAGCAGGGAGATGGGTGTGTGACCAGGATGGTGTGGGTCCGTCACCACTCAGATCAATCAACATTTGGTTTTGCTGGTTGTGGGATAAAGTTGTCCAGGAGTGCACTGTTCTTCTGCAAAATAGTGGTGTGAGGTCTGGGAATGCTGATGAGACTTTGGTTTTACATCGTAACAGTGTCATAGAGTTATACTGTGTGGAAACAGGCCTTTCGGCCCAACTTGCCCACAACGACCAACATGTCCCACCTACACTAGTCCCACTGGCCTGCATTTGACCCATATCCCTCCAAACCTGTCCTATCCATGTACCTGTCCAAATGTTTCTTAAACATTGCGATAGTCCCTGCCTCAACTACCTCCTCCAGCAGCTCATTCCGTACACCCCCGCCCTTCGTGTGAAAACGTCACCCCTCAGGTTCCTATTAAATCTTTCCCCCCTCAGCTGAATCCTAATTTCCTAAAGCAGAAATAAAAGAGCAGCATAGTGGCGCAGCGGTCAAGTTGCAACCTTACAGCGCCAGAGACCCGCGTTTAATCCTAACCTCAAGTGCAGTCTGTGTAGAATTTGCACGTTCTCCCTGTGACTGAGTGGGTTTTCAACAGGTGCTCCAGTTTCCTCCACACTCCAAAGATGTACATGTTTGTAGATTAATTGGCTTCTGTAAATTGTAAATTGTCCCTAGTGTGTAAGTGTAGGGGTGATCGCTGGTTGGCGCGGACTTGAAGGGCCTGTTTCCACGCTGTATCACTGAAGTCGAAAGAAAATCCCATCTGACAGACAGCACTCCCTACAGTACAGCACTCCATTTGCACTATTCAAGGGTGGCAGCTGAGATATCCGTGCTCTAAGAATTTGATCCTTGAAGCTTGTGCCTTGGGAAGCATTTGGCACAGATCAAGAAAGCATCTTGCATGAAATGTGGGTAAAACCCCATTTCAGTTTAAGTCGCCCAACTTGGCCATGGCAGAATCTCTCAGCTTGTGAAGGAGCTGTCAGGAATCACTTCCTGAATCTGAGCTCAAAAACCTACAAACAAAAAGAAAATTGAACCCCACCCCCCTTATTAAAGCTGTGGTCTCTTGAGATGACAAATGTGATGGTTGCCATGACAGCAGAAATTCACAGTAATAATTGACTCTCCATGATCAGGCTCCAAATTAGATGATGGTTCAGAAATGCACACCTCACGCAGTAGCAAAACCCATTTTCAATATTCCTGTGTCTGTTCCACACCAGAAATAAAAGTCTTGCTGTGTTACATCGCCTGGCCATTAGGACACCATGCTGAATTAAAGGGACTCTGTCTTGTTTTTGTAAAGATTCTGCCTAGTCTTCTTGCCGCACAGAAGATGCCTGACAAATACTGATCAACTTCTAAACCAGACGGACTGCAGTGTTGTCCCAATGCCAGCATTTCCCCGGGAGTTCCAGGAATTACAGATTAAAGGCCACCATGGTGAAACAAGCCTCATGGAGAAAATTCTCAGAAGTTCTTTGAACATTTTCAATTGGAAAAATATTGCCAACCGAAGGACTTAGTAAAATGGCTGAGTAAAATCGCCGGTTTTGCAATAAGTGGGGGAGGACATGGTGTCCCAAAGGATGAACGGGTCAGAGGGAAAGGCCGGAGTTTTGAGTTGGTGGAAGGGGGTGGGAGGTAGACCTTGCTGATTGACATTGGCCATTGATCCAGTCAATGCTTCAATCTTGCAATCCTCATCAAAGGAAGAGTGCCGGAGTAACTCAGCGGGTCAGGCAGCATCTCTGGAGAACATGGATAGGTGACGTTTCGGGTCGAGACCCTTCTTCAGGCTGATTGGGGGTGGGGTTGAAGAAAGCTGGAAGAGGGGAGAGGCAGGACAAAGCATGGCAGGTAATTGATGGACCCAGGCTAGGAAGGGGTGGCTTTCATCGACAGACCGTGGGAACAAAGGCGAGAGATAAAAACATAAGGGGTGAGACAGAATTGGAGAGTTGTGAAGCCACAGGGAGGAATGTAACAGGAGGAAGGGGGCACTTTGTGTCACTTTGTTCATTAATCAGTATCTGTAGTTCCAGTTTTCAGTTTCTTCCAATACTCACCATTGTTTCTCTATGGCCTTGCCCCAACCTGTTTCAATAACTCCTAGAACATTTCCAGTAAATCCAGCCATGAGACCCTTCAGACTGCAAGCTATAGCTAGACACAAAATGTTGGAGAAACTCAGCGGGACAGGCAGCATCTCTGGACCCAAGGAATGAGTGACGCTTTGGGTCGAGACCCATCATCAGACCTCTGAAGAATGGTCTCGACCCGAAACATCCAAGAGTCTGAAGGAGGGTCTCCACCCGACACGTCACCCCTTCCTTCTCTCCAGAGATACTGCTTGTCCCGTTCAGTTACTCCAGCATTTTGTGTCTATCTTCGATTGAAACCAGCATCTGCAGTTCCTTCCCACACATTTCGTACGCAAGCTATAGCTGGTAAATGCGCAATCCTCCTGCGTCCACTGCACACGCACCAGTTAGAGCCTGTGGCTTAAAAGCAGAGAGTGGATGAACCCCCAAACGGGCTTGAGAGTGGACAATGCAGAGCACTTTTTGATGCTCTGGAAATGTTTAAATTAGACAATAGACAATAGGTGCAGGAGTAGGCCATTTGGCCCTTCGAGCCAGCACCGCCATTCAATGTGATCATGGCTGATCATCCCCAATCAGTACCCCGTTCCTGCCTTCTCCCATAATCCCCTGACTCCGCTATTTTTTAAGAGCTCTATCTAGCTCTCTCTTGAAAGTATCCAGAGAACCTGCCTCCACCGCCCTCTGAGGCAAAGAATTCCACAGACACTGCAAATTACTGCAGAGTCCTCAGTGATGCAACAGCCATCTTTGCATTTTTTAGCCCTCCAAACAGAATCCTTGACTCTCTGCACCCTGTCATCGATCATAGACAATGTTCCATTTGTTTCTTAGCTGAACAAAGGGATTGGTGAACATCACAAACCAAAAGAACTGCAAATAAGAAATTAAAAAGAACGACAGATAATTTTCTTCAAATAATGTTTTGCTGAATTTGTTTGATTGATTCAGTAGAAGCATCAACCGCTTGCAACACGCAGGATCAAACCTGGTCACGGGGAACACGGAGACTGGAGAGAATTTAATGAGAGTTTGATTCCTTATTCAAACCTGGTAAGGTAAGGTGGAGTAACAAAGAGGTACTGAGGGAAGAACAGCAGTCAGATCAAAGAGATTTATTCAGGGATGCAAATAATTTAACTCTGTCAGAACAATTTATTATGATCAACATCCTAAATAGACGGCAACCCTGCTGCAATAAAAATGTGGTTTTAAAACTCAGCCTCACAGGGAGATGGATCAGTGGCAATATGGCCTTCCCGCAATGTGAAGGTGAAGATATGGGTTGTTCCGTTTAGTTTAGTAAAGAGATATAACACGGAATCACGCTCTTCAGCGCACGGAGTTCACGTTGACCGGCGATCCTCGTCCGCCAACACCATTCTACACACACTCGGGACAATTTACAATTTTTACTGGAACCAATTAACCTACAAACCTGTAGGAAGGAACTGCAGAGATGGTGGTTCAAACCGAAGGTAGACACAAAAACTGGAGTAACTCAGCGGGTCAGACAGCATCTCCGAAGCATCTCCGGACAAAAGGAATAGGTGACTTTTCAGGTCGAGACCCTCCAGTCTGAAGAAGGGTCTTGACCCGAAACAACACCTTTTCCTTCTCTCCAGAGTTGCTGCCTGACCTGCTGTTACTCCAGCCTCTATCTATCTAACCTACAAACCTGCATGGATTTGGGAGGAAACCGGAGCACCTGGAGAAAAACCACTTGGTCACGGGGAGAACATACAAACTCCGCTCAGACAGCACCCGTAGTCAGGACCAAACTGTGTCCCTGGTGCGGTGAGGCAGCAACTCTACCACTACGTCACCATGCTGGTTGCATTGGGTGCCTTTTCTTGCGGTACAAATTCATTTGCTTCCAGTACTGGGTGCATTAGTATGCGTTTCTCATGGATGGCAGCATGGCTGACACAATAACAAAAAGGGTGCAAAAATCAAGGCAGGAGGGGGAACGGGGAGTGGGGGGTCCAGTTGCGATCCAGTTGTCTCATCTGCACCGCAGCGGTAAATTTTGCATTCATGAACCCCACTGAGTCTCAGGAAAGGTGTCCACATTGGAAGAGGTCACCTGCTCCAACCTCAATGCCAATGACCAAGTCAAAGGGCTGCATCCCCAAGTGAGGGAAGGGTCCGTGGCACAACTACAAGAGGGCAGAGACAGCGTATGACACAGGGGCAGGTTGTTAATGCAAGTGATAACAGGCAGATTACAGACAGTTCAAAAGGAAAGATAAAAAGGAAATAAGGAAGGTACAGAGCATGAGAAATGATTGGCAGCAAACCTAAAAGGGAATCCAAAAATATTCTGAAGGCATGGAAACACAAAAAGGGTTTAAAGATCAGAGCTGGGGATGATTAGAGACTGTAAAGGAGATATATGCTTGGAGGCACGAGGAAGGAGCATCTTGATTAAAAGGCTTTCTACAGCTTTCTACTAGTCCCACCTGCCTGAGTTTGGCCCATTTCGCTCTAACCCTGTCCTATTCATGTGTCTTTAGACTTTACTTTAGACTTTAGAGATACAGTGCGGAAACAGGCCCTTCGACCCACCGAGTCTGGTCCCACCGGTGATCACCCCATACACTAACACTATCCTACACACAAGGGACAATTCACAACTTTACTTTAGCCAATTAACCTACAAACCTGTACGTCTTTGGAGTGTGGGAGGAAACCGGTGCACCTGGAGAAAACCCACATGGTTACAGGGAGAACGTACAAACTCCGTACAGACAGCACCCATAGTCAGGATCGAACCCGGGTCTCTGGCGCTGTAAGGCAGCAGCTCTACTGCTACTCCACTGTGCGACCCTTGTACATGTCAAATGTTTCTTAAACTTTGCGATGGTACCTGCTTCAAATGCCTCAAACGACCTTCCAAGATCGGCAATGTGCCAGTTACACGCCTAATGGTACACGGCCCCTTTTACTGCCAATCCCATTCATATTTCAGTTCCTATGAGTGCAGCCTAAGCAGTAAACTGACTGGTCGGTTTAATTTTGGTGGCAGAGACTGTTCTAGAAACAATAAAGAACCAAACAAGTAGTCACTTGGGCTAATGTGGACTGATTAGTTGTCACGTGTACTGGGGTACAGTGAAAAGCTTTTGTTGCGTGCTAAAGGGCATGTCCCACTTTCACGACCTAATTCACGACCTCTGCCGAGTTTGCCCTTGACTCATACTCGCAGCATGGTCGTCACGAGGTCGTAGGAGGTTGTAGGAGGTCGGAGGTAGGTCGTAGGTAGGTCGTAGCAGGCCGTGATGCAAGTCTTAGGTGCTCGTGGCATCAAGTAGGTCGGGGCGTTTTTTCACAGCATGATGAAAAATGTCCACGAGTAAAAAAGGTCGTGGATTAGGTTGTGAAAGTGGGACAGGGCCTTAACCAGTCGGCAGAAAGACAAAACATGATTACAATCGAGCCGTTTGCAGTGTTTCGAGAGATTTAAGAGTATGGAGCGATTGTAATATATGTTTGTGGATCTACTTTGGTAGCCAGCACGCAAATAGTCGTCCTGGTTGGGCCCCATCTTGGGAGCTAGATTATAGGAAATCAGTATAATAATGTCTCATGAACTTGAAAGAGTTTCTTAGGAAGGAAGAGGGAAGCAAATAATATCTGAAGCACATGGATCTGGGCAGGTGTTTGATCAAGCCTCCTTGCAGGCTGGTCATAAACTGCAGAGGCGAGGTTAAAGAAAAAGAACTGAATAACAGAAGGCAAAGAGGTGTGAAAGGTTGTTTTTAGGATTGGAAAGAAAGGTTAGCGCATTCTGCAGAGTATGGTATTCTGCAGAAGTCAGTAAATGGACCACCGTTTCAAAAAAATAACTGACAAGGTGAAGGCGTTGTTAGCTGTGATGATAATTGTGATGTAGCTGGGCTAAAGTAATCGGTGAGTCCGTGGTGAGGAATTTTAATGGTGAGAAACGTGGTGTTCAATTTAAGATAAGAGGCAATATAAACTTGAGGGTTTCTTAGAAACATGGGCACAAGAATGGAGATATCTTGGAGTGTATGTGCATTGGTTATTGAAATTGACTAGCAGGTTAAGTAAGGGGTTTAACAGATGCAAAGGATCCTGGTGTTTATATGTTCATAAGTGATAGGAATAGAATTAGGCCATTCGGCCCATCAAGTCTACTCCACCATTCAATCATGGCTGATCTATCTCTCCCTCCTAACCCTGCCTTCTCCCTAAAACCTCTGACACCTGTACTAACCAAGAATCTATCTGTGTCTACCTTAAAAATATCCAATGACTTGGCCTCCACAGCCTTCTGTGGCAAAGAGTTCCACAGATTCACCACCCTCTGACTAAAGACATTTCTCCTCATCTCCTCCCTGAAAGAATGTCTGAGGGTATGACCTCTATTCCTAGACTTTCCCACCAGTGGAAAAATCCTCTCCACATCCACTCTATCCAAGCCTTTCACTATTCTGCATGTTTCAATGAGGTCCCTCCTCATTCTACTAAACTCCAGCGAGTACAGGCCCCAGTGCTGAGAAAGGCTCATCATAGGTTAACCTACTCATTCCTGGGATCATTCTTGTAAACCTCCTCTGGACGCTCTCCACAGCCAACACATCCTTCCAAAGTGCGTTGTTTTATTGAAACTGACAAGGCAGGTTGAGCAAGGGGTTTTAACAGACTCACAGGATCCTGGAGTTTATATTTAGGAGAACAGAATACAAAAGCAAGAGAGTCATGGTGAATCCAGGTGGGATAATGGGCCTTTATGGCAAAGATAAGCCTCGATATTGTTAACAACATTGGAAATGGCGGCTAAAACATGGTGACTCTTGTGTCCGGTCTCAGTATAATCTAGCATTCTTGGATTCTTGTACTTCAGTATGATTGATTATGTATAGTAAGATTATTTACTGAACTGCATGCAAAAAGGAATGTCACTGTACCGAGGCACACGTGACAATAAAGGACCATTGTATCTCTATAGAACTCTATTTGGCCACATCTGGAGTATTGCATCCTGTCAGGAAGGATGTAAAGATGTGCAGGTTTTCTAGGTTAAGTGGCTTCTGTAAATTGTCCCTATTCCATAGGATAGAACTAATGTACGGGGTGGTCATTGGTTGGCACGGACTCGGTGGGCCGAAGGGACTGTTTCCACGCTGTATCTCTCAATTAAATGAAACTAAACTAAGCTCAATGAACTGAGCAGGGAGCATAAAGTTGGCACAATGCCAATTTCTTGTGAAGATTTGAAGCACCTTGTCATGTTTACGGTATTGAAGGTATTGTTGTGTTTGCATTGCAAGCAATGAGCGAGCGCTGGTTATTTGTGCATCCCATGTCCATACTCAGCAACCACCGGGCTTGTCAAGCATCATGCGTGTGCAATTTGATCGATTCATTCATTTTAATTAAAGTTACAAATATTCTGGGCTTGCACATGTTAAACACATTATCCTCTAGAGATGAAAGGAGTTCATTTCAAGTTACTGATGATTAATTGATGAGTAGGTATTAAGAAGTTCAGAACTGCAAGTTGAATCAAGCCGTACAATGAGACATGATTTACAAGTGTTTTATATGAATCAAGAGTTTTTACCTTGTGGAATATTTGTCACTTTTATGGCAAGATATATTTTCATAGTTTATTGTACCTTTGACATGCGCCTTCATTGTTTATAGATCTGATATCAAAGGAATATTTTTTGTGAGAAAGAGTCCCTTTCTACACCACTTAGATCTGAAATGGCATAGTGAATAAGGAGGTTGGATCCTGTGAATCAATACTGAAATCTTCTCTGGAAAGGTAATCAAGGTGATGTTTCTGGCTCAGTAATCTCAGACAGTGGCCAATGATCTCAGCAGCATGAGAATTGAAATTACATCCTGGGCCACTGGAGAATCTGGATGCGGCTTTGAAAAAAAGCCAATAATAAAAGACGGCATCAAACAACAGTGAAAGCGCTTGGATTGTGATAGAGTGACGTCTGCTCAGGAAGGGAACCTGTTGACCTTACCCTGTCCAGTATCATATGATTGTGATCTATTCTCAGTCGAAATGGATGTATCAAAAAGCAACAGACAACTCAGCTGTAGTGCTGGAAACCCATTCTAAAGCGCAGGTCTAAACTGTTCTCTTAGTTACAACATGAAAGTTTCCCAGTAACGTGCAAACAGTCCCGGTACATATTGGCCATGAGAAAAAAAAGCAGGAAAAATATGCTTTCAGCAGCTGTCATTCAGGTAACTCTTGCATGTATTCAAGAGAGAGTTGGATATAGCTCTTAAGGGCCTGTTCCACGGGCGTCATTTGCGGGTCACGCAGGTGGCGCGCGAAGGTTTTGTGAATCCTAAAATCCTGGGGCGCCTCGCGCGACCGAGCGTTACTGCCTACGCCACCACGCCTCACCATGCGCCATGCAGCGTAATGCATGCCATGCTCGCATCACGTGCATTAAATGATGTCGCTTAAATGACGCGCAAATGACGGCCAACTGGGACAGGCCCTTTAGGGTTAACTGAATCAAGGAATATGGGGAGAAAGCAGGAACGGGATACTGATTCTGGATGATCAGCCATGATCATATTGAATTGCGGTGCTGGCTCAAAGGGCTGAATGGCCTACTCCTGCACCTATTGTCTATGTTTCAATGTTTTGATGATGAATTAAATAACAAAGATGACAATGGTGCAAGGCAAAATAGGGTGCTGGAAATATGAAATAAAAATAGAAAGTGATGGAAAGTGATGCTAAAGCATGTTACTCCTACCGTAGAGACTGGCAGCACATGTTGGGTTGCCATAATAAGAATGGTGTGGTAGTAGGTGGAGCTTGTAATAATAAAGCACCACATTGGTTAGTAAGTAAAGTAACCAATCTGCATTGTCCCTTTGAGTTACTCCGGCATTTTGTGTCTATCCGGTGTAATCCAGCATCTGCAGTTCCTTCCTACACATTCCTATTGGAGAAACTCAATGGGTCAGGCAGCATTTGGAAATGGACAGATTGACAATTTTGGGTGCTGAATTGAAAAATCTGAAGAAGGGTGTCAACTTAAAGCGTCCATTTCCCTGCACTGATGCTGCCTGACCTGCTGAGTTTGGAATTCTGGTGGAATTCTAGTGTGTGGAATTCTCTGCCTCAGAGGGCGGTGGAGGCAGGTTCTCTGGATGCTTTCAAGAGAGAGCTGGATAGGGCTCTTAAAGAGAGTGGAGTCAGGGGATATGGGGAGAAGGCAGGAACGGGGTACTGATTGGGGATGATCAGCCATGATCACATTGAATGGCGGTGCTGGCTCGAAGGGCCGAATGGCCTACTCCTGTACCTATTGTCTATTGTCTATATTGTCTATTGAGTTCCTCCAGCAGTATGTTTTGGATCGCATTACCTTTCTGACTGCAGCCCCGAATATCGTCTTGCAACTCTTTAAAGCCCAAAAACCTGCCAGTCGCTCAACAAGGACATTTTCCACTTAGAAAGAGTAATGGCTATAGTTGTTTCTTTCTTTTTTGTGTCAGTCGTTGATATTTAATCATAGTGATTAGGCGCTCAACGGCCAAATTCTCAATCCTTCATTGTCTGGAGATGTTCTTGTTTTTAATGCATCCAATCATGCACTCTGTCAAAGTCTGCCATCGTTTCTGTTCAAAACAACTTGCAGCAGCACTGAGAATCGTGGAAACACACTGCTGATCTGGCAGCATCCGTGGCAAGAGAAACTTAATGATTCAGTTTGGTGATCGATTGTCAGAATTAGGGAAGTGAGAAAATGAGTTAGACACAAAATGCTGGAGTAACTCAGCGGGACAGGCAGCATCTCTGGATAGAAGGAATGGGTGACGTTTCGGGTCGAGACCCTTCTTCTTCAATAGACAATAGGTGCAGGAGTAGGCCATTCGGCCCTTTGAGCCAGCACCGCCATTCAATGTGATCATGGCTGATCATCCACAATCAGTACCCCCGTTCCTGCCTTCTCCCCATATCCCTTGACTCCGCTATCTTTAAGAGCTCCACCTAACTCGATAGAGCTCTTGGAGATTTACATATTCTGTTGTGCTGCTTTCATTGTTCTATCTGGGACAATAAAACACTCTTGATACTCTCCTAACACTCTAACCTTATTGATTTCTCTAACAGTGGTATGAATATGATTTCTCTAACTTCATGTAGCCCCGGCATTCCCTCTCTCTCCATCCCTCCCCCACCCAGATCGCACTAGCTTCTTCTTTTTCACCCAACAAACAGCTAGCAATGGCCTGTTTCCTTTATCATCGTTACTTTTTTGCATATCTTTCATTCATTGTTCTTTATCTCTCCACATCACTATCTATATCTCTCATTTCCCTTATCCCTAACAAATCTGAAGAAGGGTCTCGACCCCATTCCTAATCCAACCTTTCTGTCCTGGGCCTCCTCCATGGCCAGAGTGAGGACCACTGTAAATTGGAGGAGCAGCTTGGGCAGTCTGCACCCCAGCGGTATGAACATTGCCTTCTCTAATTTCAGGTAGTCCCTACTTTCTCCTCCCCTTCTCAGCTCTCCCTCAGCCCACTGTCTCCGCCTCTTCCTTTCTTCTTCCCGCCCCCACCCCCCCCACCCACCCTCACATCAGTCTGAAGAAGAGTCCCGACCCGAAACGTTACCTATTTCCTTCGCTCCATAGATGCTGCCTCACCCGCTGAGTTTCTCCAGCATTTTTGTCTACCTTCGATTTTCCAGCATCTGCAGTTCCTTCTTACACGGTTTTCTCTTTTTCCTGGTTCTGAGGAAGGACTTTGACTTGACAAGCGTGCACTGCTTTGCTTTTCACAAGTTTCTTGCTGACGGTTTGGACGAGGTTGGAGACTGCGGGGAGGATGTGCAAGACACTTATAGTGCCACAGCTTAAGAGACGACTATTTAACTGGGGAAGATAATGGAAATCTTAGTCATCAGGGAATGCATTGTCTGGGAAACAGACAGTATTGTCTGCGACACAAAGATATATTGCGTGCCTGGTGCCAAGGTTAAACACATCTTTTCTGTGCTGGAGACCGATTTGGAGTGGGAGGGGAAAGTTGCAGTTATCATGGTCCATGTACTCGCGAATAACTTGGTAGGACTAGCAAGGAGGTTTAACTGAGAGATGATGAGCAGCTGAGGGTAAAATTAAAAAAGAGAGCTACAAGAGTTATTCCATATCATTAGCTGAGCAATATTCATACTGGCTGATGGTAAATTAGATGAGAGAAGCAAATGTGCATCTCAAAGGCTGGTGTGGGTGAAATGAGGCATCTGAACAGGGGAAAGAGAGAGCTGATCTTTAGACTTTAGAGAGATACTGTGATACAAAGAAACGGAGAGATACAGCCGTGGAAACAGGCCCTTCGGCCCATCGAGTCCGTGCCGACCAGCGATCACCCCGTCCATACTAGGGACAATTTACAATTTTTTCAAAGCCAATTAGTCTACAAGTTTGTATGTCTTTCGAGTGTGGCAGGAAACCGGAGCACCCGTAGAAAACCCCATGCAGCCAGAGGGAGAATGTACAAACTCTGTACAGACAGCACTCCTAGTCAGGATCGAACTTGGGTCCCTGACGCTGTAAGGCAGCAACTCTACCACTGCACCACTATGCTGGGATGGGCTTGGTTTGAACCATGCTGGAGCTAGGGTCCAGGCGAATTGTGTAACAAGATATTATAATCACGGCTTTTAACTAATTAGAAGGAGGGAGTACTTTACTGGGAAGTTTAATAAATCAAACATAGTGAGAGAGCAGTGGGGTAAGGTAGTGAAGGGCAGGGCCGGCCTTAAGCCGATTGCACCAATTGCTCCCAAATGGGCCCCGTGCCTATGGGGGCCCCGCACTAGAGTAATCTACTCTTGGCTCGGGTATATCTACCCCGGGTGGAGGGGGAACAAAGGGGTAGACTGGGAAGGGGGTGTGAGGGTAGAATGGAGAAGGGGGAGAGGGGGAATGGGTCGTTCCCATACGGTCCCGGGGCAGCGCTCCTGCCCCTCCAGTCACCGTGCTTCACGCACACAGCCCCAGCTCCACCCCTCTCTCTCTCTCCCCGGGGGAACGCGGTGAACAACACAGGAAGGGCCGGGCCAGAGGTTGGAGCAACGTTTACAAACCTCGGCCTCAGTTCACACCCGTCCGCCTGGACCCCGGCATCCGCTCCCACCGCCGGCTCTCTCCCTCCCTTCTCTCCTTCCCTTCCCTCCCTCCCTTCCTTTCCCTTCTTCCCTCCCTCCCTCTCTCCTTCCCTCCCTCCTTCCTCTCTCTCTTTTCCCTTCTCTCCTTCCCTCCCACACACACATCACGCACAGACAACCAACACACACACATAACGCACAGACAATTAACACACACACAGCTAACACACACACACAACTTAGTTAGGATGGGGTAGAAGTCCAAAGGGTAGGATGAGGCTGAAGCCCAAAATCTAATGCCTGGACTGGTTTTTCACCAATGGTTATTGGTTTTCCAGGATCTATTTAATTAAATTACTTTTTGTTTTCATTTCACAGTCACTAAAACAAGTGATATTGTAACTATGTACTTTTCAGAGGCGATCTACACATTTTGTTTGTTATTTGTAGGCTTACATGTATGCAATTTTATATTAAAATGTAGCTTAATCTATTTGGTCATACCGCACATCTTGAGGAAATGCGATTCCGCCTAATAGATAAATTTGACCAATTCACAACGAGTTGGTCTCCATTTGTCGTCTTTTTGGAAACATATGGTGCAACACAATTGTAAAAGTTAACTCGTGACTGGGCGAGGGATGGTCAAGATTACAAATAAGATCTCCTTACTTCTTTTTTTCTTTCTCTTTCTTTTTCTTCTTTTATTTTCTTTTTTCTATTTTCTATTTCTTAACTTTCTTCTTTCACTATTTTCCTTTTTCACACACTACATATCTCACATTTTTCTATTTTTCATTATCTAACTTCTTTTTCTTTTTCTCCTTTATTATAAAAATAAGAAGCTGTACATAATATGCGTTATGAAAATATGATTGTATACAATTGTACTTACTTCTAATAAAAAAATAAAAAATAAAAAATAAAAAATAAAGATCTATTTGGTCCATTAACTCACAGGCACTGTTTAAGCGCACATTTTGATTACTTTCCATTCTACCATAGAGATATAAAGTCTATAATAGACTTTATTTATATTTCTATGATTCTACAGACCTTGGCTGGGAACCTGGGGCTCACCAAAATTGTTCCCAATTGGGCCACGCACCTCCTAAGGCCGGCCCTTGGTGAAGGGTCTGTAGACTTTAGACTTTAGAGATACCATGTGGAAACAGGCCCTTTGGACCCCCCGAGTCTGTGCCAACCAACGATCTACACATACACCAGCACTATCCTACACACTAGGGACAATTTAGAATTTTACCAAAGCCAATTAGTCTACAGACCTGCACGTCTTTGGAGCTTGGGAGGAAACTGGAGCACCCGGAGAAAACCCATGCGGTCACGGGGAGAGCGTGCAAACTCCTGACAGACAGCACACCCGTCGTCAGGATCGAACCTGGGTCTCTGGCGCTGTGAGGCAGCAATTCTACCGTGCAGTGAAAATCAAAAACGGCACGGAAAGGGGCAGAAAATAGAAGCAAGAGTGCAGCAGAAACTAGAGTCAGAGTAAGTAAAGATTTAAATAGCTGAAGGCTCTTTATCTGAATGCGAGCAGCTCTTGAAACAAAATAGATGAGCTGACGGCACAAATAGAAATAAATGAATTTAATTTACTAGCTGTTACAGAGACATGTTTACAGGGTGAGCTAGACCGGGAACTCAATATTCCAGGTTATTTGATGTTCCAAGAGAATAGGGCGAAGGAAAGAGGTGACTAGGAAGATATCATCGCGGTGGTGAGCAGCGATATAGACAGAGTGAATCGTGAATCAATTTGGGTGGGAATAAGGACGAGCAATGGAAAGACAAGAGTGGGACTGATTTATTAGCCTTTGAAAGTACTGCCTCGCAACAAGAGAAAGCATGAATGGGGAAATATAGAAGGATTGTAAAAAGGGAACTGCACTTAAAATGGATGATTTTAATCTGACTATTGATTGAACTAATCAAATTAGGAAGAGTACTGTGGCAGACGCATTCATGAAGTATATCCAGGATGGCAGGTGTGGTCACATTTGGAGCATTGCATTCACTTTCGGTCACCTTGCTCTTGGAAGGATGTTGTTAAGCTGGAAAGAGTGTGGAGAAGATTGTTGAGTATGTTGCCAGGGCTTGAGGGTCTGAGCTATAGGGGAAGGTTGGGCAGGCCGGGACTTTATTTCTTTGAGCGTAGGAGGATAAGGGGTGATTTTATAGAGGTGTACAAGATCATGATGGATATAGATATGATGAAAGCACAGTCTTGTACCCAGAGTAGGGGAGTCAATAACCAAAGGACATAGGTTTAAGGCGAGTGGGGAAAGATTTAATAGGAATCTGAAGGGCAATTTTCTCACACAGAGGTTGATAGGTATATGGAACGAGATGCCAGAGGGAGTAGTTTGGGCAGGTACGATAACAACATTTAAAAGACATTTGGACAGGTTCATGGATAGGAAAGGTTTAGAAGGATCGGGCGGTCACGGTGGCGCAGCGGTAGAGTTGCTGCCTTACAGCGAATGCAGCCCTGGAGACCCAGGTTCGATCCAGCCTTTGGGTGCTGTCTGTACGGAGTTTGTACGTTCTCCCTGTGACCTGCGTGGGTCTCCTCAGAGATCTTCAGTTTCCTCCCACACTCCAAAGATGTACAGGTTTGTAGGTTAATTGGCTTGGTAAATGTAAAAATTGTCCCTAGTCGGATAGTGTTAATGTGCGGGGATCACTGGGGGCCTGTTTCCGCGCTGTATCTCGAAAAAAGTGCCATATAAAAAGCTGGTATTACAGTAAGGATGTTAGTGTGGATTAATGACTGGATACTGCAGGGAAGACAGGAAGTTTAAATAAGTGGGTGCCCTTCAGACTGGAAAAGTGTAATGAATGGTGTGCCCCAAGGATTAGTCATTGTTCCTCAAATATCTATAATCTATATAAAGAAGTTGGAGAAAGGACCAGAGTGTAAGGTATCCAGATTTGCTGATGACACAAAAACTGGACCCTGTAACAGGATATAGATATTTTCAGAGACTGCCACAAACTTGGCAAGTGGATTTTAGGTGGAATTGCGTGAGTCATACAATTCAGTAAGATGAATCAAAAAGGAAATTATTATTTACATGAGGTGGAGTACAAAGGGATCAAGATGTTTGTGTCAAGACACGAAACACAAAGTCAGCGAGTGGGCGCCGCAAGTCTTGAAGTGGGCAAATGGTAAACGGCCATTAATTCCCAGCAGTTGACATTTTAAAACAGAGAGAAGCTGCCACAGAGTGTGTTAGTAAAACGGCAACTGGAATACAGTCTGCGGCTGCCCCCATTTATTTACGAAAGGATTTAATTAGTTTGGAGGCAGTGCAGAAGGGATTCGTGAGGCTAATTCCCGCGGATGGGAGAGTCCTATCATGAACAGCTAAACATATAGGCCCAGTATTCTTTGGAGTTCATTGAAATAATGGGTAATCCTATTGAAACATTTCAGATCCCGAGGGTACAACAACAGCAGTGGAGGACACCACGGCTACGCTTGGCCAGGCCGACCCTGCAACTCCGCCAGGACAACACACCTTCATGGTCAGGTCAAGAACCTTGTACTTGTAACAACTGAGACTTGAACATGGCATCAAAATGGCGAGTCTGTATACAGTGTCTACTATACACTTGTACTGTATCTGAGATGCTTATCTACGATGTATCTTAGTGCTTTTTTGTACAGGCATACGTACTGGACTATATTCAAAAATGAATTTCACTGTACCTCGGTACACGCGAAAAATAAAGTCCCAATGACAATAGCAATACCTATCTTCACAACGGTCATGGTGGCACAGCGGTAGAGTTGCTGCCTTACAGCAAATGCAGCGCCGGAGACCCGGGTGCGATCCCGACTACGGGTGATGTCTGTACGGAGTTTGTACGTTCCCCCTGCGTGGGTTTTCTCCGAGATCTTCGGTTTCCTCCCACACTCCAAAGACGTACAGATTTACTGGTCAATTGGCTTGGTAAATGTAAAAAAATTGTCCCTGGTGTGTGTAGGATAGTGTTAATGTGCGGGGATCGCTGGTCGACGCGGACCCGGTGGGCCGAAGGGCCTGTTTTTGCGCTGTATCTCTAAACAAAACTAAACTAAACTCCCAATGCTCGATACCAAGGAGTTTTCCATCATTGGCCAGGGTCAGATTAATGAGCATAACATTTACTCAGTATGTTTTTGTAAGAAAATCTACATTGTAATCTGATGCACAGCTGCTCGGTAAATAGTCAGCAACCAGCGTAAAATTAAAATGTTATAATTTGACTTGGATAATGATGACAAAGCAGTGTTTTGCTTGTTTATTCTCCTTGTGTATATGGCGGTTGAATAGTCCAGCTGCTGTTGCCTAATCAACCTGTTGCTGTGTTTTAGGCCATTACTTCTGATGACCCTACCTTCCAAAGTGCTGAGGCTTCCCACTTCAATTATTAATTTCCTCTGAGATTTTCACAAGGGCATTTTTCCGGGAGATTTCTTGCGATTAACAATTGGATGGAGGTTCATTGTGCAGGAGCAGATGCCGCCTCTGTTTGGTTTCAATATTTTTACAGCCAACTAACTATCCATTCAGTATTTGAATTTCACGTTGAAAGCTTTTGTCGGGATTTTTTAAAAGACGGGATTATAGCCCTGTCTGGTTGTGGTAAGAGTGGCGATGATAACTAAACCCAGGGGGTGTAGTAGGAAGGAACTGCAGATGCTGGTTCACACCGAAGATAGACACAGAATGCCGGAATAAAATGCTTGAAATATGGCTTATGGTCTTTTACATCTACTTGGGCCTCAGCTCAAAGTCTCAACTGAAAGACAACTCCTTGTGTCCTCGAAAACAACTGCACGAGTTTATGTTTAGTGCTGCAATCATTGGAGCAGACCTGGGACCACGACATTCTGATCTGAACTGAAAGCTACACATGACGTTATGAAAATTAGCTATAGTAGCTTGGCAGAAAAGCAGAGTTCCAGCAGTCTGAGCCAACATTGATCTAGCCAACAGCAGGGATGGATAAACATTCTCTGCCTCCTTGTCACCTTCCCCTCAGCTTATTAAAAATAGACACAAAATGCTGGAGTAACTCAGAGGGACTGGTAGCATCTCTGGAGAGAAGGAATGGGTGACGTTTCAGGTCAAGACCCTTATTCACAGTCAGAAGAAGGGTCTCGACCCGAAACATCACCTATTCCTTCGCTCCATAGATGCTGCCTCACCCGCTGAGTTTCTCCAGCATTTTTATCTACCTTCGATTTTTCCAGCATCTGCAGTTCCTTCTTAAACATTATTCTACATCTCCTTATCATCATCTGCTTTGATCTGTCATTTTCACACCTTACCCTTCCGTATCTATAGACTCCCTCTCCCCTGACTCTCAGTCTGAAGAAGGGTCTCGACCCAAAATGTCACCCATTCCTTCTCTCCAGAGATGCTGCCTGTCCCGCTGAGTTACTCCAGCATTTTGTGTCTATTTCAACAGATCAGACAGCATCAGTGGAGAGAGAAACAGTTAATAGGAGATTATTAGATTCTAGATCAGTATGGACAAAATTGCTGGAGAAACTCAGCGGGTGCGGCAGCTTCTATGGAGCGAAGGAAATAGGCCACGTTTCGGCCCGAAACGTGGCCTATTTCCTTCGCTCCATAGAAGCTGCCGCACCCGCTGAGTTTCTCCAGCAATTTTGTCTACCTTCGATTCTCCAGCATCTGCAGTTCCTTCTTGAACAAAACTCTAGATCAGAATGGGTTATGGGGCGAAGGCAGGAGAATGGGGTTGAGAGTGAAAGATCGATCAGCCATGATTGAATGGTGGGGTAGACTTGATGGTCTGAATGGCCTAATTCTGCTCCTAGAACCTATGAACTTAACATTTCACGACTGGTCTCTTCATCAGGAAGGCTCTGATATTGTAGCCTGGCTGTCTCCTTGCTACTGAAAGAATTTAGCATCACCTGAGGTCCACACACAATCTGTTCTGTGCAGTCGTGAGTGAGGAGGCTGCACTCTTCGAGATGTTATCTTTCAAATGGAAGATTAAACTGAGTTTTCCTGTGGTTTTTATTGACATATCGAGCCCAGAAAACATTGAATTAAAACCAGACTCTATTTACCTTTGGCCGGGGAGAAACAAAACCTTTTGTTTTTACAATCTCTGAGGAACAATCACTTCTCTATGTAGCTGATTAATTACTTTGAAGTGTAACGACTATGGTGGTGGGGTTATGCAGTGAGATAGTGAGAGGATACAAACATAGAGAGTTGTGAATCTGTCGAATTCTCTGCCACAGAAGGCAGTGGAGACCAATCACTGGATGTATTCAAGAGAGAGTTAGAGATTTAGCTCTTAGGGCTAACGGAATCAAGGGATATAGAGAAGAAGCAGGAACGGGGTACTGATTTTAGATGATCAGCCATGACCATATTGAATGGCGGTGCTGGCTCGAAGGCCCGAATGGCCTATTCCTGCACTTATTTCAATATCAATCAATCAATCAGTTTTATTCGTCTCTTGCACATAAAGTGCAAGTGAAATTAATTTGCCAGCAGCGGTACAATGAAAAAGAACACACAAAAACACAATAAAAATTTAACATAAACATCCAGCACAGCATTCATCACTGTGGTGGAAGGCACAAAATTTGGCCAGTCCTCCTCCATTTTCCCCCGTGGTCGGGACCTCAACCCTCCGCAGCCGCTGCTGCGGGCGTCCAGATGAGTAGACAAGGTAAAGTCCAGGTAAGTCCAGAATCGGTGCCTCCCCACCGGAGACACCGGAGATTGATTATCTGTTAAATAATCAAAGTTTATCCAGAATATAGACACAAAATGTTGGACCCTTCTGAAGATAGACAAAAATGCTGGAGAAACTCAGCGGGTGAGGCAGCATCTATGGAGTGAAGGAATAGGTGACGTTTCGGGTCGAGACCCTTCTTCAGACTGATGTGGTGGTGGTGGGGGAGGGGGGGGTGGGTAGAAGAAAGGAAGAGGTGGAGACAGTGGGCTGTGGGAGAGCTGGGAAGGGGAGGGGAAGGATGGAGAAAGCAAGGACGACCTGAAATTGGAAATCCTTTTCTCCAGCGATGCTGCTTGTCCCGCTGAGTTACTCCAGCTTTTTGTGTCTATCTTCGGTTTAAACCAGCATCTGCAGTTCCTTCCAATACATTTAGGGACCTTATTTGCTGTAGATTCAGATGGAACTAATAATTCGTTGCATGATGGCACTAACTGGCGGCTCTCCGAGGTTACAAGGATGCAAGTGTTGAAGACTTGCTGGAGATCGACGGCAGAATCCAATGGGGGCAGAAACGAGTTAATGCACATTTGATGAGGGTTTTCCCTGTCTGTTGCTGATTTAGGTAGTGTAATTCTACACGCGGAGTCTTTGTAAATGAGCACTTTGAGAATGAAAATGATCATTGTGTCATTCATAAATCTGGAAAGCAGAATGTTAATGACCTATGATAATTTTCAATCCAATTTTTATCGTTCCTGCAGGGTCGTTCCTATTACAGTCGGATTCAGAGAGCAACAACTGGCAAAGGGAAGGTGGGAATGAGATGAGCAGCTGGGAGACTTGCATGTAGATGGTACATGTGGATGCGAAGGGGGCAGTGCCCCCAGCTGAGAAATTGACTTCTGCAATCGAAGCAACATTTTCTCTTCATTAATTCCATCTAAATGCAGCCAAACTAAGGTCCCAACATACTTCCCTGATACAGCCTCACATGTACACATATATAAAGCACTCACACTAACATACCAATACACGTATGCAGAAGCACATGAGCGTATTCACATCCATCTATACACATACAACAAGATGTACTTAAGATGCAAACAGATATGCACACAGACACATAAGCAGACATAGAGGTAGAAACACAAGTAGGGATAGAAGAAGCAGAAATAGCGAATAGACCATTTGGCTATTCAATAAGATCATTGCTGATTTTTATTACCTCATTCCCTGCACTAATCCTACATTCAGGTCCCAAACTGGTTTTCCGGCACCCTTGGTTCCAGAGCATTGCTGGATTATCCATTTTGCCGGACCAACAGAGGTCAAGGCCTGGCGGGAGCCGAGATACAAAGTCGGCCTCGGATGTTGGCTATGGGAACGGATCTGCCAGCTCCGGCCAGGCCGGTGTTTCACAGACCCGGCCACAAGGGGCAAATTCGACCCGATGATGGGCCGTGGAAGTGACCATGAGGTCGGGATCGGTCGCCTCATCCGGCCTAGGTACTGCATTTTTGCAACAAACATGGGGGGAGCCGAGACACCAGTCCACAAAGTCGGCCTCGGAAGTTGGCTATGGGAGCGGATTGGCTCTTTCTGGTTCAAGGCTTTTCTAACGGGTAGAACTGTTCAGTTCGGGTTTCACCTTCATAATAATTTTGCACTTTTTCTCCAGTACAACTATATGCTTTGTAAAATATACAAACCAGAACAGAACTCCAAGTGTGGTCTAACCATGCCTCCCTGTGACAGTGAAGTAACTAATAGATAACACGTTACAGATAACTCTGCTTAAATCCTAGTTGAGAACAGCTTTTATAAAAATATTTTTGGAATTCATATCTGGATACTTTTAAGGTATGTTGCTCGGATTCCTAGAATGTTAGTACACTTATGGGCCTGTCCCACTTAGGCGACTCTTTCGACGACTTCCAGGGATTAGTATTTAATGGCATTCACCTACGACACCTGGCGACAACCTACGACAGCACCTACGACAATCTACTGTGTTTAAGAAGGAACTGCAGATGCTGGAAAATCGAAGGTAGACAAAAGTGCTGGAGAAACTCAGCGGGTGCAGCAGCATCTATGGAGCGAAGGAAATAGGCAACGTTTCGGGCCGAAACGTTGCCTATTTCCTTCACTCCATAGATGCTGGTGCACCCGCTGAGTTTCTCCAGCACTTTTGTCTACCTGCGACAACCTACGACAGCTAAAATTGTCGCTACTGTCGCCAAAAAATGTTCAACATGTTGAAAACTTTGCGGCAGTTGCCTGTAGTCGCCCAAAAAATCGCCAAAGTGGAACAAGTCCTTGGGAAGCAGTATGAAAATATTCTTATTGAGGGTCAAAGAGTCAGAGGCAAGGAATGAGGACCAGCCTGTAATATAGTTGAGCAATAGAAGAAATGGAAATGGAAGGGCTGATATCTGTTACCTAACTTCCAAGATTAAACTGCTGCCTTGAAATTGCTTTCCTTCAACCATTGATTTAGGGATTAACAATTGTGATGTCAATACTGGAGGCTTATCAATGAATTTCCTATTGATTAGCTGGCTGGTTCATATCCAGCTAATACTGGATTATGTAAGATGGAGTAAACAGTGGATGATGGGCACATACATTACAGCTGGTGTCAGATCGTGCGCTGACGATACATGGCGCCGGGTTAGGAGCAGTTTCCCCTGAGTTGCGAGTTTGGGGAACTGGTCTGAAGGAAGGAGTCCCTCATAGAAACATAGAAACATAGAAAATAGGTGCAGGAGGAGGCCATTCGGCCCTTCGAGCCAGCACCGCCATTCATTGTGATCATGGCTGATCGTCCCCTATCAATAACCCGTGCCTGCCTTCTCCCCCATATCCCTTGACTCCACTAGCCCCTAGAGCTCTATCTAACTCTCTCTTAAATCCATCCAGTGATTTGGCCTCCGCTGCCCTCTGTGGCAGGGAATTCCACAAATTGACAACTCTCTGGGTGAAAACGTTTTTCTCACCTCAGTCTTAAATGGCCTCCCCTTTATTCTAAAACTGTGGCCCCTGGTTCTGGACTCGCCCGACATTGGGAACATTGGGAACATTTTTCCTGCAAATTTCCTGCATTTTTCCTGCAAATCCTGCAGATGTTCCCTCAAAGGCAAGACGGGGAAAGCAGAATGAATGAACTAGGCTTTTCCCCAGGCATTATCCAACTATATGACCAGCTGCAGGTTAAGGTGCTGGTCCACCTTAACCTGATCAGCGTTGTCCACTGAGATAGATAGATTCTTGATTAGTACGGGTGTCAGAGGATATGGGGAGAAGGCGGGAGAATGGGGTTAGGAGGGAGAGATAGATCAGCCGTGATTGAATGGCGGAGTAAACCTGATGGGCCGAATGGCCTAACTCTACTCCTATCACATTTATGATCTTATGATGATCAAAGGGGACAAAGATCAAGGAGAATGTAGAATGGATCATTGTTAGATGAGGGGACTTGGAAGGTCAGCTGCTGAGGACTGAGGCACCGCCATTCCTCCGCTCATCACTTGCTTTATCATTACGAAAGAACTGCAGATGCTGGTTTGAACCAAAGGTAGACACAAAATGCTGGAGTAACTCAGCGGGTCAGGCAGCATCTCTGGAGAGAAGGAATGGATGAAGTTTCTGGTCGAGACCCTTCTTCAGACTGAAGAAACATCACCCATTCCATCTGTTCAGAGATGCTGCCTGTCCCAGAGTTACTCCAGCATTTTGTGTCTAACTTGTTTTTTATCAATGCTGATATTTAACTGCCACAGGGTGGATGGGGGGATGTTACAAACTGATGCCTGGCCATTTGTGAAGAGGTGAAATTTGCATGGTGATACTGAGATTTACAGCAATGACAAGCTGAACGAGACTTGAATCCTCGCTGAGCTCAAAGATCCGACTTCCCATGATTTACCATTTGAACCATGTTCGGGGTGTTTAATATTCAACGCTCGAAATGGCAAACATGTCCACACATCTCCTCCTCCTCGCAAAAGATAGACCTGTGAATGTCCGGGTTAATTTAGCTCAAGCTGTCCTTTGGTATTCTTTCATCTGTGCAAAACAAGCTGTTCCCTCCAGCCGCCTGTCACTGGCAGTTTATGCTGTCTGTTGCCCAGCTGTATATTAACCATGGTCTTGCTGCCCTGGCGACTAATGATATCAAAGCAAAAACAGCTTGCTCTTGCTCATGATACCCCCTCTTCCATCTTCCTTTCTTCTGCTCTGTCTCCTGTTTCTTTATAAAGCTTGCTGGTCCCCCTAACTCAAACCCAATGGCTCAATCATCTTGGGATCACTCTGCCCATAGTTCTTCTTATTCTTGCGTATGGCGTGCACAGCCTAAAGTTGGAGGACAACTTGTTCGGTTTGATCTTATTTGAGTGTGCACGCCAGGTTGATTGCATTAGTCGAAACAGGGCAGACCACGTGTAGGTTGCAATCTCCCACCCCCCCATAGATAGGTGAATGTGATGCATGTCAAATCTATTCTAATCGCATTTGCCTGTGGCAAAGGGTGGGAGAAATTTAAAGTGACGTCTATCAACTCTCTCAAGTGCTGTCACATTCTGATGTTAACCTTATCTCTGAGGAGGATATTAGCCGGAAGGATCCTATCACATATATGGAGGGAGGCCAATGTCCCATAATGTCATCTTGCTGAAAGTCAGAGTTGGGTTAGGGCTGCAAAATTGCCGCAAGGAGATGTGTTGAGTTCATTGTTGTTTGTCCTCGATGTCAACAATTTGGATGACAATATGGTTAACATGGCTATTAAATATGCAGATTACACCAAAATTGGGGGTATGGTGGTGAATGTGGAGGGCTATCTAAGTTTACAAAAGGATCTGAATTAACCAGGGAAGTGGAGCAAGGAATGGCAAATGGAATTGAACTCTGACAATTTAACTCTGAGGTTGTGCATTTTGCTAAGTTAAACTAGGGTAGGACTAACGCAGTAAGTGGTCGTGCCATGGAAGGTGTTGTAGAGCAGAGAGACCAAGGGAAGCAGGAACATAGTTCCCCGAAAGTGGTGATATAGGTAGACAGAGTGGCGAAGGAGGCATTTGGCACGCTTGCCTTCATTGGTAAGGATATAAAATACAGAGCTTTGGACATCATGATACCAGCGTACAAGATGTGGGTGAGGTCACAAAATGTCTGCACAAAACGCCCTCAATAACAATCAGTACTGGAGCACCTCAACTTCAGCGGTTATGCTGCGGACTATCTCTTTACACAAAGGGTAACAAAATGGTAACAGAAATATGGAATTTTGTGTCCTCAAAGTACAGTTGATTCATTGAGAAAATACAGTTGATTCATTGAGAAAGTGCTGTTGATTCATTGAGAAATCCAGAGATTGATATTCTTGTTGTTTAAGTAAATACAACAAAATGCAACCAATGTGTTTAGATGCAGTTAAGGCATAGATCCGCCATGGTCTAATTGAAAGATGGATAATGCTCATGAAGATGAACGGCCTCCTTGCGATGCAACGCTCCCATCGCGTGGACAAGTCACCCTCAATATGTAGCTGCTTCTGGGCTGTGTTTGGCACAGCCTAGCCTTGCTGTTCTCGTGTTGGCACGATCATATGTCACGGCCTCACATTAAGATCATGTCTTGGAGCAATGACCTTCTGTCTCTGCACCTGGAATCAAAGTCAGTCGAGACAGACACCAAATACGTCTATATCTGAAGGGAGCCAACGTGTTTGTGTCAATGTTAATTATCAGGGGACCTGCTCCAGCATTGTGATGAATGGAAAATGAAGAGCAGATGTCTTCATTCCAATTATTAATTGGAACACTTGAGCTCGTCATGTAAATATTTCAGCTTTGTTTAATATCAGTTTTAGCGAGTTTTAGCGGGTGTTTTAATCAAAAATGTCTTGTTCTGTTTGTGAAAAGGTTTATCATTAATTTATGAACAAACACATTGATTATTCTGTGTAGGAAGAAACTGCAGATGCAGGTTTAAACCAAAGATAGGCACAAAAAGCTGGAGTAACTCAGGACAGGCAGCGTCGCTGGAGAGAAGGAATGGGTGACGTTTCGGGTCGAGACCCTTCTTCACACCTGAAGGAAGGTCTCGACCCGAAACGTCACCCATTCCTTCTCTCCAGAGATGCTGCCTGTCCTGCTGAGATACTCCAGCATTTTGTGTCTATCATTGATTATTCTGTTCTTTCTATAATCTTGACTCGTTCACAATGAGACTTTCAGTGTAAATCTTTCTTGTGCTCGGTTGAGTATAATCCTCGCTTGAATTCCCACAAGTTACTGTTTGTTTACATGTAAAACCAAATGAGGATGGATGGGCTGATCAGGAAAGATTACGGTGCCAGGTTTAATCCAAATCCCTCTATTCTACAGCAGTCATTATACAAACTGCCTCCTCTACAATTAATAGGAATTGAGGAGTGTCCTTTGCAATGTTTTCAGCGGATTTGGTTTTGTGTAATATGCATACTGACAATGCACATGCAACTCAGATCTTCAGTTCTCCTTGGAGTCCGCAATAATATTTCCATCGAACGTTAATATTAAATCTGACTCACAAAATACCTGCAGCCCAACCAGGTCCACTTTGCCCAGTTTATCCTCACCCGTGCTCTGTTCCACAATTCAGTCTTTTTTTTTTTTTAATTACACTCTGATCCCCAAAAAATACAGTGAGCACTTCACAAATATCGCCACATTTGGAAACACCTGGCTAATCAGAGTCCGGTGCTGGTGTGTTGGATGGGAGATTGGCGAGATAGCCGGTGTAGTGGAATACCTGGAGCACCAAAGGATACCATCAGGTCACTTTGCCTGGGAATCACCTATGATGTAAAGAATGTCGTTGTATTTAAAGTGTCATAATGGCAGCCTTTGGACTTAGTTTGACTTTAGCTTAAAATTTGAATTTATGTGACACCTTTCATAATCAAGAGATTCTGAAATTGTTCACAACCCAATTAAAGTACATTAATTAACAATAGACAGAGCAGCCAAAGACATTCAGGTTAATTGGCTTGGTATAAATGAAACTATTGTTCCTAGTGTGTGTAGGGTAGTGTTAATGTGCAGGGATTGCTGGTCTGTGTGGACATGATGGGCCGAAGGGTATGTTTCCACACTGTATGATTCTCTATGAAACTATGGGGGAGATGGGGTGTAATTTGGCAAGAGCTATGAGTTGCATCAACGCAGCACTCCAGGGATCGGTGCGGGCCCCAGATCTGTAACTATGATCCTGGTCGAGGAAGTGATCCATTACAAATGTGCTACTGTGGTGAAAGGGGACAGACGCCATGTTCACTGGTGAAGTTGCCAAGAAATACACCTATCAATAGACAGTACCATGGTAGACTCAGCGGGTCGGTTAGCATCCCTGGAGATCATGAATAGGCAATGTTTCTGTTTCTGAAGAAGGATCTCGAAACGAAACGGCCTGACCCACTCCAGCACATTGCATCTCTTTTTGTAAACCTGCATCAGCTGTTCTTGTGACTACTGTGACAGAATAGCTTGTCTACAAATTCATGAGATGATGTGTGATAGTGCTTAAAATCATGATATTGTGCTCTTGCATTCATGCCTGAATTGGACTGAATTTTCACAAGCACCCTGGTGAAAATCCGCATTCACACACTGCACAGAAGATTGGGCAGAATTTCTTCTCCTCCACCGAATGTGTTCAAGAGAGAGTTAGATATAGCTTTTAGGGCTAACGGAATCAAGTGATATGAGGAGAAAGCAGGAACGGGCTACTGATTCTGGATGATCAGCCATGATCATATTGAATGACGGGGCTGGCTCAAAGGGCCGAATGGCCTACAACTGCATCTATTATCTATGTTTCGGTGTTTCTATGATTGCAAACTATTTGAGTAGTACAACGAGGAAGGCCATGCAAAGCGTGACTGGCCATTGATCTCCCAGTCAGATATTTGTGCTTCCATGCCAGAGGAGGTGATTGAAGCAGAAACCAGCAAGGGTGACGATAGATGACAATGAGTGGACATAGCCCGTCACCCTGCTTCATTACGGCCAGGAGTGGAGCCACGGTGCAAGCCCGGGAACTCTGCAAATAGGAAGAGACAGTGCCAGTGTTGCAGCTGTGACTATCCTGTGTTATCAGATGGAGCTGACAACTTGAATTACATCACCCTTCCCAGTCGTACTCATGGCTGTTGATGACCTTGAGATAGAACTGATGATGCAGGAAAGCTCTTAGTGGCATTTCAAAACAGATCAGAGCTTCTCGTGCTAACAGAGATATTTTCAGACTCCGTCTTTGGAATTAAAGAGCAAAAAAGCAAAACGCCGGAGGAACTCAGTGAGCCAGACAGCACCCGTGAGGGAAATACACAGACATTGTTTCGGGTTGGGACCCTTCTTCAGACTGATGGAGGAAAGGGGAAATGGGTGGTGGAGAGAGGTGAGGAGAAGGGATTGTAAAGTATCATGTCATTCATTGTATATTTTCCCCTTACGTTTCACCTCCCAAAATGCAACACCTCACATTTGCTCAGATTAAACTCCATCTGCAATTTCTCTGCCCATTTCTGTTGCTGACCGACATCCACTGTTTTCTTTGACAGCCTTCCACGACCCCAACGATCTTGGTGTTATCTGCAAACTTAAGGGGCTGTCACACTCTGGTGATCTAATCCGCGAGTTCTGGCGAGTTCGCCCTCGACTCATACTCGCAGCATGGTCGACACGAGGTCGTAGGAGGTCTTTGTAACGCTCCTTCATGCTCGAGAGTAGTCCCCGTGTACTCGAGGCCTCAGCTAGGTCGATGCGTATTTTTCAACATGTTGAAAAATGCCCGCGAATAAAAAATGTTCGCCATGGAAAAAATCTATACTTTTTTTACTCGTAGGTTTAGTCGTAGTAGGTCGTAGTAGGTCGGCATGTTAGTCGTAGGTAATCGAGGGTAGTCGAAAGTAGTCGTAGATAGTCTTCATCATAGTCAAAGGGAGGTCGAAGGAGATTGAAGGAGGTCGTTTTCACTCTCCACTATTCGGTGTCCAACTTTCCCGAAGTTAGTCGTAGCTAGTCGAAGCTCGTCTTCAACATAGTTGAAGGAGGTCGAAGGAGGTCGAAGGAGGTCTTCAACATGACATTTTTTCAAACTCTCCTACAACTAACCAGCCCGTCTATGTTACATCCAAGTCATTTATATACAGTGGCTTGCAAAAGTATTCATACCCCTTGAACTTTTCCACATTTTGTCACGTTACAACCACAAACGTAAATGTATTTTATTGGGATTTTATGTGATAGACCAACACAAAGTGGCGCATAATTGTGAAGTGGAAGGAAAATGATACATGGTTTTCAAATTGTTTTACTAATAAAAAACTGAAAAGTGTCTCAGTGCAAAAGTATTCAGCCCCCTTTACTCTGATACCCCTAAATAAAATCCAGTGCAACCAATTGCCTTCAGAAGTCACCTAATTAGTAAATAGAGTGCACTTGTGTGTAATCTAATCTCAGTATAAATACAGCTGTTCTGTGAAGGCCTCAGAGGTTTGTTAGAGAACATTAGTGAACAAACAGCATCATGAAGCCCAAGGAACACACCAGACAGGTCAGGGATAAAGTTGTGGAGAAGTTTAAAGCAGGGTTAGGTTATAAACAAATATCCCAAGCTTTGAACATCTCACGGAGCACTGTTCAATCCATCATCTGAAAATGGAAAAAGTATGGCACAACTTTAACCCTACCAAGTCATGGCCGTCCACCTAAACTAACAGGCCGGGCAAGGAGAGCATTGATCAGAGAAGCAGCCATGGTAACTCTGGAGGAGCTGCAGAGATCCACAGCTCAGGTGGGAGAATCTGTCCACAGGACAACTATTAGTCGTGCACTCCACAAATCGGGCCTTTATGGAAGAGTGGCAAGAAGAAAGCCATTGTTGAAAAAAAGCCATAAGAAGTCCCGTTTGCAGTTTGCCACAAGCCATGTGGGGGACACAGCAAACATGTGGAGGAAGGTGCTCTGGTCAGATGAGACCAAAATTGAAGTTTTTGGCCTAAATGCAAAACGCTATGTGTGGCGGAAACCTAACTCTGCACATCACCCTGAACACACCATCCCCACTGTGAAACATGGTGGTGGCAGCATCATGCTGTGGGGATGCTTTTCTTCAGCAGGTACAGGGAAGCTGGTCAGAGTTGATGGGAAGATGGATGGAGCCAAATACAGGGCAATCTTGGAAGAAAACCTGTTAGAGTCTGCAAAAGACTTGAGACTGGGACGGAGGTTCACCTTCCAGCAGGACAACGACCCTAAACATACAGCCAGAGCTACAATGGAATGGTTTAGATCAAAGCATATTCATGTGTTAGAATGGCCCAGTCAAAGTCCAGACCTAAATCCAATTGAGAATCTCTGGCAAGACTTGACAATTGCTGTTCACAGACGCTCTCCATCCAATCTGACTGAGCTTGAGCTATTTTGCAAAGAAGAATGGGCAAAAATTTCAGTCTCTGGATGTGCAAAGCTGGTAGAGACATACCCCAAAAGACTTGCAGCTGTAATTGCAGCGAAAGGTGGTTCTACAAAGTATTGACTCAGGGGGCCTGAATACTTTTGCACGCGACACTTTTCAGTTTTTTATTTGTAAAAAAATTTGAAATCCATGTATCATTTTCCTTCCACTTCACAATTATGCACCACTTTGTGTTGGTCTATCACATAAAATCCCAATAAAATACATTTACGTTTGTGGTTGTAACGTGACAAAATGTGGAAAAGTTCAAGGGGTATGAATACTTTGCAAGCCGCTGTATATATCTATATCTATCTATATACTGTATCTATATATATATATATATATATATATATATATATAGATATAGATTGTAATTGATTTTATTAGCTAAGTATGAAAACAAAACAAGTATGTAATCATATGAGCAATTTGATTTGCCACAGTCATACCAAAACAGCAACAAAACACGCAACCACATAAAAATTTAACATAAACATCCCCCACAGTGGCCCCTCCACATTCGTCACTGTGATGGAAGGCAATAGAGTCTTATCTTCTTTCCTCCTTTTTCTCCCCCGGTCGAAGGAGTCGAACCATCCGCAGTCGGGGCGATTGAAGCTCCCGTGAGCAGGGCGGTTGAAGCTCCTGCGGCTAACCAGGGACCACGAGCTCCACGATGTTAAAGTCCGCAGGCTCCTGCGGTTGGAGCTCCCAAGGTCGATCCCCAGCAAGAGGCCGCCAGCTCCACGATGTTAGGCCGCAGTGCGGAAGGAGATACGATACGGAAAAAGTCGCATCTCTGTCGAGGAGAGAGATTTTTTTAAAGTTTCCCCCCACCCCCTCCTCCACCCCCCCCCCCCAATACAAAACTAAAGATATACTAAAACATTTAACTACAGACTAAAATACAACAAAGAGAGAAAGGGATGAAACAGACTGTTGGCGAGATAGAGATATTGTGATATATATATATAGATATTGTGATATACGGCAGAGGTTCCAGCACAGATTCCTGTGGAATTCCACTGGTCACAGAACTCCAGCCTAAATATTGTCCTTTCCACCACGATAGTCAGCCTTCATTAAATGAGGGAGGTCTGAATCCATTCGACCATGTCACTTAATCCTGTGCAACTTTATGTTCTGGATCAGTGTACCATGGGGGACTTTCTCCATGTAAAAAACATCCACAGCCCTACCCTCATCGGATCAAGTTAGTGAGACACAACCTGACGCATACAAAGCCATAGAATCTGAAGAAGGGTCTCGACCCGAAACGTCACCCAAGTCAGAAGAAGGGTCTCGACCCGAAACGTCACCCATTCCTTCTCTCCAGAGATGCTGCCTGTCCCGCTGAGTTACTCCAGCATTTTGTGTCAGCATTCAAAGCACTAACCCATTCTCATTCAATGGGAGTAAATCCTATCCCAAAGAATCCTCTCCAATAGCTTCCCAACCACAGACAGGAGGCTCACCGGCCTATAATTCCCTGGATTCCCTCTACTTCCCTTCTTGCACAATAGTGCAACATTAACCACTCTGCAGGACGTCGCCTGCGGTTAGAGAAGATGCACAGATCATAGTCAAGGCTCCCGCAATCTTTTCTCTTGCTCCGCTCAATAATCTGGGATAGGTCCTATCAGTTCCTGGGAATTTATCCATCGTAACTAACGCTCCACGAGTCCCAACACGTCCTCCTTAATCTCAAACTACACTCTCGTATTAGTATTCTCTACACTCATCTCACTGTCCTCCATGTCCTTCTCCTTGGTAAAAACAGATGCAAAGTACTTGTCTTGTACCTCGCCTGCATCCCCAGACTCCAAGTACACAATCCGTCCTTTATCCTTGAGTGCTCCCATCTTCTCTCTGGTTACCCTCCTGAGATGGGTAGATTGGTGAAGGAATACAAATGATCCAGCAATATGTGGATTCAGAGTAAACAGGTTATCTCTTCCTCACCGCACGTTGCATGTCAGTAACTGTGATCACTCTGCAGACATCACCACTTTTTCAGCAGGCTCTGACCCATTCCATTTCAAAATGCACTTTGTGCATGAACTTTACTCTGAATATCTGAGAATAAATAAATAATGCCCAATTTATACAGTGCAATGTCATTTCTTAAAGTGCTTCCCACGGTGAGTTATCTTTGATGACAGTGACAGTTGTGTTCCTAGTGCACAAGGCACTGCAATAGCATAGGCAGAAAACTTCTAAAAATGAACCAAGACACCAGGAATTGCAGGTACCGGAGACTTGAACAAAACACAAAGTGCTGGAGGAACTCAATGGATCAGGCAGCATCTGGGGAGGAAACAGACAGATGATGTTGCGGGTCAGGACCCTTGTTCAGACTGATCAAAAAAAAGAATGACCACTTGAAGTTGATCAAGTTGAAGTTGGTGCCGGTGCGAGGATAATTGCTCTTGATAAAAGAAAAGAATGAAGAATGGGACATTGAAGGAATGAGAGAAGTGTGAATGGAGGGAAGGAGGGAGGAAATGAAGGAGGGGGGAAGGAAGGACAAATAGAGGGAAGGAAGGAAGAAAAGAAGGATAGACAGCCCTATCAGGCCAGTCATGGTCTTGGACGATCCCATCGCAGAACACCCAACAGCAGACTGAGGCTTTGTCATTGTTGTAATGTAGTGAAATTATGCATATGAACCTCTTGTGATGAGATAGCTTTTCATTTCAGGCATTACTGGATAAACATCGAGCTCTCCAAAGCTCTCCTCTGGGATTTGTTACGTCCCCTTGAGCTGGCGGTGAAGTTAACGAACATGATGTGTCCAAGTCGCGAAGAACAGGAATGAGTTGCATCTCGTCCATCGTGATTCGCTGGCTCTCTTCATTGTGGAAAGGCTCTGGAGCCTGAATTCACCTGAGAAAAAATAGACGAGACCCAGCTTCGAAGAAATGAGAAGTATGGGGTGGATAAACAGAATGAGGAGCAATCAGAAATCTTCCAGCATCTTATAATTAATATAACATTGCTGCTTAATTTCTTGCCTTCGCTTTAATCATCTTCACTATAATTTATTCATGTCTTCATTATAATCCATCATAATTCATTCATTGTATTCATTATGAGTTGTTAATCATTTTCTTCAGTGATCCAATGCTTGGTCTTGCGATTCTGCCTTTCAATGGCTGCTCTTGTCTTGCGTGTTCATGACAGATTAAAACTGTGTTTGCCGCTGAGCTTGGGGGACGCGCACAATCCCCATCTCAGGCTGACGACAGCTGTTCAGGAAGGATATAATCAATGTTCCCTGCAACAGATTTATCAATATTCATAACTCAACACTTTCCAGGAATAGATTCCGTCACCATCCCAACAGACAAGACGATTATAGTGCAACCATTTCAAAGTAAAGCCTTATTTCAAGAAAATTGCACACAACATTGAGAGGGTTTTATTTTAAGTAGGATCGGGACGCTTCTGATTTAACCTCCACAAATCCTTTAAAAAAAAAATTTCAAACCTGCAAAGTGCTGGAGTCAAATTTTAGACTTTTCTTCAAAATTCCCTGAGACTTGAGATTGATTTATTTTCTGTACTGATGGAAAAGGAGAGAGAGTCTCCGACAGATGGATATTTCTGCTCCGTGATACATTCAAGGACAGACGCACTGAAATTCAAATTCATGTGACTGTGTCTGTGGCTCAATCCCACATGATATGACTGAACCTGGCAAAACATGCCCAGTGAAACCTCATCTTAAACCAGTCCAGGAAACTTCTGATCCACAAAACCATTAAATCAAACCATGTATTTTTCTGTCGCTCACTATTTTAGGTGGTCCCTTCCATTGGATGGTTTCAGACTTAGGTTAGTTTAAGTTAGAGATACAGCGCGGAAACAGGCCCTTCAGCCCACCGAGTCCACGCCGACCAGCAATCCCCAGGCTATCCTTCACGCTAGGGACAATTTACAATTATACCAAGCCAATTAACCTACAAACCTGTGCGTCTTTGGAGTGTGGGAGGAAACCGGAGATCCCGGCGAAAACCCACGCAGGGCACGGGTAGAACGTACAAACTCCATACAGACAGCACATGAAGTCAGGATGGAACCCGGGTTTTTGATGCTTTAAGGCAGCAACTCTACCGCTGCGCCACCATGCTGCCCAATGACTTAATTTGAGGGTTTCTAACCCTTCCACAGATGGATTTTGACAGGCTCCTTTATTTGATACTTCCAGTGAGCTCCTTAAAGAGATGGTTTTGAATAATTCTTCAGTACATGGTTTCAAAGATGGTGTCCGGTGGACTCTTCTTCAAGAACTCTTTCTTCAAAATAGTTTCAACATTGGTGAAACAATGGAGATGTAGTTCGCGTTGGTGCCTCACAATCTACGGGGCATCAGTTGAATTATAACCTCGGGTACCCTCCGTGCAGACTTTGTCTTCAATTCCAGGTGAACTAATTTTCTTCCGCATCCCAAAGATCTGATGGTAGGTTCATGGGCTACTTTGACCTATTCATTGGTGAAGATTGGTTGCAAAAAAATATCCAATGGTACTTGATGGTCAAGTGAGAAATCAATGGTTCAACCATTACACCAAATATAATAAGCAGCAGGATACAGAGAGATAAGGAGGGAAGGAATGGGATGCGTGAGATTGCAAGTGATAAAGCCAGCATTGACTTAAGTAACCCCCTCATGTCATTAAAAGTGGAAGATAAAGTAAGATAAATGTCCCCTTGTCTTTTAGTTTCAGGTGGTCCCCCGAAGGGCTGAATGGCCTTGTCCTGCACCTATTGTCTATTGTCGATTGATATGATGATTTCACGTACACTTTCGACAGTTGAGTAAACTTCAGTGGGATGTGATCGGAATTATATCTCCAGGTTGCATCGGTAAAGTGCAGATGAGGAAGGCTTTCATTATCTGGCAATTTTTCTAATTGATTTGTGTATACTTGATTTGCATTCTTGGCAACAGCAGATGAGATTATATCGTGTATTTAGCATCATAAAAGAATCCAGAATAGAAATAATTAGAGAGGCAGGTGCTGGAAAAGATTACGGGGAACGATAAAAGATGCAGGCTTATTTTTTACCTTTGGCCCACAGCAGAAACTTTGTGTGATTGTTCTGAATCTGCTCTTTCTCAACCCCTAGGCAATAACCCGATGTAAGGAAGTGACTGTCTTTCTCTAAAAATAACTCGTTGGTTAGTTTCCACTCACTTACTGTGACACCGAAATTTTAAAAAATTGTCTTGCAGTAAGAAATTCAGTCTGAAAAAGGGTCTCGACCCGAAACGTCGCCCATTCCTTCTCTCCAGAGATGCTGCCTCACCCGATGAGTTAAGGGGCTGTCCCACTTGTGTGACCTAATTGGCGAGTTTAGAAGAGTTTGAAAAAATGACATGTTGAAGACCTACTTCGCCTATGTAGAAGACCTCCTTCGACCTCCTTCGACTTTGTTGAAGACTAGCTTCGACTAGCTATGACTATCTTCGGGAAAATTGGACACCGAATAGTGGAGAGTGAAGACGACCTCCTTCGATCTCCTTCGACCTCCCTTCGACTATGATGAAGACTATCTACGACTACCTTCAACTACCCTCGATTACCTACGACTAACATGCCGACCTACTACGACCTACTACGACTAAACCTACGAGTAAAAAAAGTATCGATTTTTTCCATGGCGTCCATTTTTCACTCGCGGGCATTTTTTAACATATTGAAAAAACGCCGCGACCTAGCTGAGGCCTCGAGTACGCGGAGACCACTCTCGAGCATGAAGGAGAGTTAGAAGACCTCCTACGACCTCGTGTCGACCATGCTGCGAGTATGAGTCGAGGGCAAACTCGCCAGAACTCGCGGATTAGGTCGCCCAAGTGAGACAGGCCCTTTACTCCAGCATTTTGTGTCTACCCAAGAAATTCACTTACTTGTCAACAAGAGTTTTCTCACTGGAATATTAAAAGAAGAATATGCGAGAATAGTCCTCTGACCCATCAGGTTCTGTGGTGAGAGTAACATTAATTCAGGCCTTGCAGAGTTCATTTTCTGCTCTTATTTTAGAATCCCACTCCTGCAGCATTTTGATTTTTTTTTACTGGAATATTGATATCTTACAACATTTTATTTTACTCTGCATAAAAAATTCAACAGGCATTAAATCACTCTCTTCCTTTCCCTCTCACCAAGAAGTACTTTCAAATAATTGTTCTCCCTTTTATTCTTTCAAACTTCCATTTCCTTTTCATCTTAAACAATCTGCATTTTCTTCCAGACTGAAGAAAGTTGACCCATAATATTGTAAGTCCATTTCCTTCCACAGATGCTGCCTGACCTGTTGAATTCCTCCACCAGTTTGTTTGTTTTTTTGCTCAAGATTGCAGTTTCTGCAGATTCTTGGGTCTTCATCTTAGGTCCATTGCAAAATCTCCTCGAACTGTGCGTACTTTGAAGAAGTTCTCCTCCTCCCTCTGATGGGAGTTCAATGAGATCCTCTCTCACTGCTCCCTCTGTTTGATTCCTGAGGCTCTCCAGTTCTTCCACCATGTTCCTGGCCCACACTATGACCACAAACACGGTCTGAAGAAGGGTCCTGACCCAAAATGTTGTCTGCCCATTTCCCTCCTCAGATGCTGCCTGACCTGTTGAGTTCCTCCATTAGTTCGATTTACGCTCAAGATTCCAGCATCTGCAGTCTCTTGTTTTTCTTCAACTGATTCCATCGCTCTAAACTCGAAGTCTCAAGTTAAAACCATTTGTTTCAGACAAAGATTGTCCTGGGCATGAGAGGTTACATGGACCTTACGTGATGTTTCATAAGGCTTCAATGTAAGTACCTACACTTGACTGAGTGTAGGCTCACTAATTCCCACTGCTGACTGTAAGCATTAGGATTAGATGGAGCTCTGACACAGCAGAAACCCAAAAGCGTAGAGTTTAATAATGAATGATGCATCAGGGTCGATCTAGATTTTGGGATCATCCTCAAATTGCTGCTGAGTTACAAACAAGGTGGGCCAATTGCAGATAGCACTATCCGTTAATTAATTGTGGTAACCTGTGAATGCTTCGAACCTCAGCGAAGTAATGATAGTCAACGCTGATAGATAGCATCATCCATAATCTACTAGACACAAAAAAGCTGGAGTAACTCAGCGGGCCTGGAAGCATCTCTGGAGAGAAGAAGGGTCTTCTGAAGAAGGGTCTCGACCCGAAACGTCACCCGTTCTTTCTCTCCAGTGATGCTGCCTGTCCTGCTGTTGTTTAAGAAAGAACTGCAGATCCTGGAAAAATCGAAGGTAGACAAAAATGTTGGAGAAACGTCGCCTATTCCTTCGCTCCATAGATACTTTCCGGGTCTCGACCCGAAACGTCGCCTATTCCTTTGCTCCATAGATGCTGCCTCACCCGCTGAGTTTCTCCAGCATTTTTGTCTGCCTGTCCCACTGAGTTACTCCAGCCTTTTGTGTCTATCTTCGGTTTAAACCAGCATCTGCAGTTCCTTCTTACACATCAATAACCTAGTGACTGATATCGGATTATCAGTCAGACTTTGCCAGGTTTGTTCAGCTTCACATCTCATCGCGGCTTTTGTCCAAATCTGGACCAAAGGGCTGACTTCTAGAAGTGAAGTGAGAGTGACAAGCTTTGACATCAAGGCAGGGTTCAATGGAATGCATCATCAAAGTGCCCGAATAAAACAAAATCAATGCAGTTCAAAGGAAAACACTCCAACAGCATCAGTAACAATTCATACCAAAGAGGGTGGGTTGACAGAGTTCAATCCCAAGATATCACTGCAGGAATTCCTCAGGGTAGTGCCCAAGGCCCAACCATCTTCAGATGCTTCTTCAATGACCTTCCCTCCTTCAGAAAGTCAGAGAAGGGTTTGTGGGAGGAAACCCGAGATCCCGAACAAAACCCACTCAGGTCACGGGGGAGAACGTACAAAATCTGTACAGACCTGGGACTCTGGCGCTGTAAGGCAGCAACTCTCCCGCTGCACCACCGGGCCACATGACTAGAGTGGAATGGGGTAGATTCTGAAGCTAGTGCGCATATTTGAAACCTGTCAGTTCTCCTTATTTGAGATAAATCCTCTGCACTGATCTCCTGATTATAGATATTCCATTTCATAGCGGTTCTTTTGAGGATTTGAGCTCAGCAGATTTCTACTGCCTGGTATCAAGCAGTAATCCCAAAGTGGGGGAAGTAATTACCAGTAAAACAATTTTCTGCTATTGCTCATAAGATAGAAATTTTATTTTTACACCGAAATGAAACGTACTTTTGCATGTGGGGTTTAAGTATTCAGCAAACAATGTTTCATTTCAGCAGAGTATGATACCAGGTATTTATTCCACTTCTGCTAAATATTGCAGAAGCCCGATGAACTGTAACTTACTTTACCCTTCTATGCAAGCCACGATCAAAAAGGATTAATAAAGACTGGACTACGTGGGACCCGTTGGTTCCCTGTCACACGGGAGGCCTGGCCCCCAAAGCAACCCGTTCCCCCAACGCAATATTCCACCACTCACCCATAGCCCCCAACTGCGCAGGCGCGGCTCATTTCCCCTCATCACCCAGCACCCCCTCCCCTCTTCTTCACTCTCCTTTCCCCTCTCCTCCTCCCCTCCCCCAATTCCTCCCTCACCTCCCTCCCTCTCCTTTCCCTTACCCTCAGACACTTCCTCCCTTCCTTCCTCCCTCCATCTCTCCCCTCCCTACCTGCTTCCTCTCCCTCTATCCCCCACCTCCCCCACTCCTCACCTCCCCCTATCCCCCCCACTATCCCTCCTCAAGTCCCCCACTGCCCTCCTCTCCCTCTAGTCCCCACTCCCTACCTTCCCCACTCCTCCCTCCTCTCCCTCTATTCCCCCTCCACCCCCACTCTCCCTCCTCACCTCCACCACTTCCCCTCCTCGTCCTCCCTACCCCCTCCTCTCCTGCAAACCCCCCACTCTCCCTCCGCCCCTCCCCAAGATCTCGAGGTTGCAGCCGTCGCCCTCAGAGCCAGCCTCAGCAACCCAGGCCCCGGATCTGTTATGCTGCTGCAAGTAAGCATTGTGCCGTTTTCAGTACATATGACCATTAAACACTCTTGACTCTCCTGACTCATAGTCTTGAGCCACTGTGAGGTTAGTTTCTCTGTCCGCTTTTTCTTCTGAATGAACCTCTGACTAACACAGCAAACCGTCACTTTCCTGTAGTGCTATATCAACCCAAACTAACCTTACTGTCCAGAATTCAGGACAAACATTTGAATCCGGATAGACCTAAAAAGCTGGGGTAACTCAGTGGGACAGGCAGCATCTCTGGAGAGAAGGAAAGGATGATGTTTCGGATCGAGACCCTTCTTCAGTCTCAGGATAACTCACTAAACTTTGGCAGATGCTGACGAGACTTGTGTTCAGCCCAATATCTGCTCCTGGCTTCACGTGAAGTGGGAACCTCCTGGATTTTGTACTGGACTTTCTACAGGTATTCTACGGACAGTCAGCCGTGACACTTTAGTTTAGTTTAGTTTAGAGATACAGTGTGGAAACAGGCCCTTCGGCCACACAGTCTGCACCGACCAGCGATCCCCGCAAACTAACACTATCCTGCACACAGCAGGGACAATTTACACAGACACCAAGCCAATTAACCTACAAACCTGTACGTCTTTGCAGTGTGTGGGAGGAAACCGAAGATCCCGGATAAAACCCACGCAGGTCACGGGGAGAACATACAAACTCCGTACAGACAGCACCCGTAGTTGAGATCGAACCCTGGTCTCCGGCGCTGAAAGCGCTGTAAGGCAGCAATTCTACCGCTACGCTATCGTGCCGCTCACTTAGCTAACATGCCAGGTACAATCATAATTGTGAGAAAGGATCGATGGTTAATTATGGACATTTAGACCGAGTTCTAGAATTTTTTTAAAAAGAGACATTGTGTGTTAGGCTGATGTGATTTGTATTCTGTGCCCTCTGCGGCAGTAATTTTACGCAGCAGACTCTTTATTAAGTTGCTGCATTAGAATTCTTTGTTGGAAGATGCAAATGTAATCTTGGAACCGGAAAAACATTCAGTATTCATTACTACTCCAGTGTAGTCTATCGTCAACTCCACAATTTCAGCTCAATACATTACTTGATAACATAGAGAAGCTTGATTCCATGAAATTAACTTTGAATGGAATATTAATGAGGTAACAGTATTACAATTTCATGCACTAACTGATTGTAGATCTAATAGATTTCATACTATTTCATTAGGAGACTTGAAGTCCAAATGCATAATCGTATACCTGGGATACTATGCACTATTTCCTCTCTAAATCTGGAATTGAAAAAATTTGACCAGATAATGTAAGAAAATTCACAATTTTTGTGGTGTTTTGCGATGAAGTGATTGTAAAATTCCGATTTCACCATCAATGTAATGTGTTTGTCCGTTTGTTTCTTGGTGCCGACGCTTCAACAAGTGGAAGCAAAGTGCAGAATCATCGACCCACTTTTCCAAACAATCACCAGAAGTGATATCACGGTCGACAGATGGATAAAGCTAATGGCTGACTGAACAAGCCAGAAGATGGTGATATCCCATTGTGTCACCAAACATGAGCGACAGAATGTAAAGCTCCTGAAGGGGAAGAAGGAACAGCAGGAGCACCAGGAATAGTGCCTTATCACCGCCTGACGAGATCGCTGGGTCTTGGAAATGTGCAACAGAGTTTGCCTCAGACCTCGCATCTCTTCTGTATTCTCCATGCTTTCGTTTCTCTCTCCCCTCTCCTCACTTCCCCCTTTCTTTCTCTCCACGTGAAAGGCCTGGATAGAGTGGATGTGGAGAGGTTGGTTCCACTAGTGGGAGAGTCGAGGACCAAAGGTCATAGGTAGACAAAAGTGCTGGAGAAACTCAGCAGGTGCAGCAGCATCTATGGAGCGAAGAATATTTCCTTCGCTCCATAGATGCTGCTGCACCCGCTGAGTTTCTCCAGCACTTTTGTCTACCTTTGAATTTCCAGCATCTGCAGTTCCTTCATAAACACCAAAGGTCATAGCCTCAGAATTAAGGGATGTTCATTTAGGAAGGAGACGAGGAGGAATTTATTTCGTCAGAAGGTGGCGAATCTGTGGAATTCATTGCCACAGTAGGTTGTGCAGGCCAAGTCAAAGAATATTTTTAAGGCAGAGATGGATAGATTCTTGATTAGTATGGGTGTCAGGGGTTATGGCTCAGCCATGATTGAATGGCGGAGTAGACGATGGGCCGAATGGCTTAATTCTGCTTCTATCACTTATGAACCTATGAACTTACGAACTCTCTCTTGCTCTGTTTCTCTTCCACTCTCTCTCTGTATTTCCTCTCACTTTCTTTGTATTTTAATATTCTACCTGTCCAACATTTAACATTTGCCTCTTTTCCATCTGCTTCAGTCTTCACCTTGTTTTCTATTTCTTTCTTGTATGGCATTTCCACTTTGCCCTCGACTTCTCTGCCTCCTTTTCTGTAGATTTTCTCCTTCTTTCTCAATGCCTCTCACTTCTCTGTTTATTTTAATGCAATCTTCATCTCTCCTCTCACCGCCCCTTCTCCTCTTTTGTCTCTTTGTGTCTCTCCTGCAGAGCCCATTTCTCTTTCATCTTCTCTTTCGTTGCCCCTCTCATCCTTGGCCCAATTACCCAGCTGATCAAGACAAGATCTCACTGTAATTCTTCTTAACCTTCTTCATTGTCTTCGATGCCACCTATTTTAGTGTCATCTGCAAATTTACTAACTATGTCTTGTATCAGCATGTCAAGCAGCATCGGTGAAGAAAGAAATGGAGCCAACATTTCAGGTCAATAATTCCTCATCAGACTTACGAAAGTAGTTTAGGTTGCAGATATTTGGTAGGTGGGGTCAGGAGCACAAGAGGTTTGGATGTCAGGAACAAATGTTTTAGTTTAGTTTAGTTTAGAGATACAAAGTGGAAACCGAGTCCGCACCGACCAGCGATCCCCGCACATTAACATTATCCTACCAAGGGACAATTTACTTTTATACCAAGCCAATTAACCTACAAACCTGTACGTCTTTGGAGTGTGGGAGGAAACCGAAGATCTCGGAGAAAACTCAAGTGGGTCACGGGGAGAACGTATAAACTCTGTACAGACAGCACCCGTAGTCAGGATCGAAACCGGGTCTCTGGCGCTGTAAGCGCTGTAAAGTAGCAACTCTGCCACCGCGCCACCGTGCTGCCCTGGCGTGATAGAGAATTGTTCATGTAACATTAGTTTTGGTTCTGGGTGTTAGAAAGAAAAAAATTAAAGAACATGTTGGAACTATGAGAGGCAAAGCAGAACAGTCGTTGGAAATGTTAACCAAAACAGATAACTGGAAATATACAAATGATCAAGAAGTATTTGTGGGGAAGAAAAACTAAAGTAACAGTGGACAGCCTTAATGAGAGCCGGCTAGCTCTGACACAAATAGGATTTAATAGAAAGTAAGCCATCTGAAATTGTTAAATCCAACACTTAGTATCAGAGGCTGCAATGTGCCCAGATAGAAAATAAGGTACTGTTTTCTCTCCTGGTCTTTTGCTTCTGTGATCACGAGCATATATGTTAAATCTGATATTACATTGGAAAAGCATCTCAATGGAGTTGCATAATGTGCTTTGAGACAGCTTTAAACGCTATAGGAGCTGTAGTTACACCATGAGGTTATTACTGATTGTAGGAATGGAGACCAAGGAACCAAATCCAGGGATTAAATATTCAGTTACAAGGAATTGTTTTTACCTGTCTCCTTCTGAAGCTTAATCAGTATGTCATTATCTCTTCCCATTGAGCCATTTAATAGTTTGCTGCTGATATTCCAGATGCCTCACTCAATATAAAAACTGTTTGCATAAAAGATAAAATGTATGCAGCCCAGCTTCCCACTAAACTGGTAATGAGTGGAGCCAGAAGATGGTCGGAGTGGGAAACAAAACAAATAGTGAATGGGAAGCCCAGCTGCATTGAATGGGGGTTGATGCCAGGGGAGTGGGAGATGAGAGCATGTGTAGGAAGGAACTGCAGATGCTCGTTTAAACTGAAGATAGACACAAAAAGCTGGAGTAACTCAGCGGGACAGGCAGCATCTCTGGAGAGAAGGAATGGGTGACGTTTCTTCAGAAGAAGGGTCTCGTCCCGAAACGTCACCCTTTCCTTCTCTCCAGAGATGCTGCCTGTCCCGCTGAATTACTCCAGCTTTTTGTGTCTATCTTCGGGAGATGAGAGCATGACAGGTCCAGGACTGTTGAGATGTCCAAAGAGGGTTGTCTCTCAGGAAGTGATGGTATTGGGGCAATGGGGACAATCCTAGTTGTGAAACTCTTGGGATGAAGAATGGAAATGGTCCTGAGGATGAGGTGGTGCGGAGAGCTGGAGCAACGTTTCTGCAGGAAAACTGATCCCAGTGATGGCGTTGAGATGAGTGAACGATTATCCCAGAATGTGAGGAAATGTTGAGAAGGATAGGATGGATGATGGGAGCTACCTCGCACCCTGCCATCAGTTCTTACAGCAGAGAATCATTAATGGCCATCAAAAACCGACATTGCCACTAAGAAAAATATATCATGAATTAAACATATGAGCAGAAGTTTAGAAACATCCAAACTTCCGTGGAATTGAAGAGACCTCTGAGAGGTCAAATGTAAAATTATTATGTTGCTGCTCTTTGTTCTTCAATTTGAAATGTAATTAATATAGCACCAAAATTACAGTTACATAATTATGTCCCGAGTTGCCCTGAATGACAAGGTCACAAATTGATGAATCTGTAATCACCTCTGGTCTCCAGCTAAATACATGGAAGTTACTGTGTCATTTATATTGGTGACACAGAGTGCTGGAGTAATTCATATTATTGGATTAACCCCTTGGGCCCTATTAATATTCATACAATTAACCCCACTAGTAAGTGTCGCTTTGTCACAGCCCCTGACAGCTGGGAATGGAGATAAACATTTCAGAAGGATGAAGAATGCAGGATAAAAGGCTTGAGGACAGAGGGGATGAGGGGATGCAACAACTGCATTAAACCATGCCACAGCAGGAAGCAATTTGGTTAATGGCGTTAGTGCAGGTGCTACCTCTTAAACTGACATGGCTGATGTAATCCCCATGCCTTGGCCTTTTATCCTGCTGCTGTTCAGGAACGCATTGCCTTCAGGGACAATGTCCAGAAGCGTTCCCATGACAGGTCCTGCCGCGCACTGCCGTGCCTCTTCCCCGGTCAAGTGGTCCGCATGCAGACCCCTTCCGGTCACTCCAAGCTCGCTACCATCATCGGCTCTGCTGGGTCGCCCAGGTCCTACCTCGTCGACCATGCGGGAACCATCTACCGACGGTCCCGCCAACACCTTCGGCTCGTCAATGAGCCGCGGCCGCCTGCCGCGGATCCCTTTGCTTCCCCACTGCTGCTTCTGCATCCGGGCGATGCTCTGCCCGTCACTCCTCGCATGCCGCGATCTATACCCTCTCAACCCTTTCCATTCCACCCTACTCCGGCTAGTCCTCACTCGCCTGCCCGCGCGCTGCCCGCTTCTGATCCCGCATCTCCTCCAGTTTCTTTGCCACTATCTTCTCCGTCCCCTCCCATTTCCCCCTTTTCGGTTCGTCTGTCCCCACCTGTGCCTCTTCTTCCTGCCGGAAGGGAGGATGGCGAGATGCGAACCCGGTCGGGACGTGTTGTCAAACCGCCTGTCCGCTACGGCGATTTTGTTTAACCGTCCTAGCGCATGAGACGTGGTCGCCCTGTCACCATTGTATTTGCCTTTCGTTTCCAAGGGGAAGGATGTAGATGAGATATGCATGTGCCTTTAATATAGTGACCTCATCACTACTAACCACTCCCCATATCACAAGTATAATTACAACCTCCCCACCCACATATCGCTCTCTAGTTCCTGTGACAGACCACGTACAGCTAGTGCCTTCTGTAATGCCCCAGTATGAATAAAGGTAGTAAAGTAACGATGTGTCGTTAGCACTTCTTTACAGTGAATAAGCATGAACAGTTTGGGCCAAAGGGCCTGTCTCCTCATGGTGTAATCGCGTGTGCTTTTTAAAGCATTCCCTCATGTAAATCATACTTGCCCAACTCCCCTGGAGCCTGATGCCTGACTGCCCGACCCACGAAGACAAAGATTTACATCAGATTTACACACCATTGAGTAGGACAATGAAATGATTCCCATGAAACAGGCATGAGCTTGCTGCAGGCTGCCTTCTACAAACCTCGACACACATCTGAGTGCAGACATTTCAATAAAATTCTCACCCGTCCTTCATTATCGGATTTGGGACAGTTGTGAAGGGATTTGGGCTGCTGGCTTAGTCACACTCTGGTGATTGTTAACATGAACAATATACGTGGGCCTCCTAAAAAACCCATCCAAGCTTTGGTTGTGTTTAGTGAATGAGCGGCAGATTTAGTTTAGTTTAGTTTAGAAATACAGCGCCGGAACAAGACCTTCGGCCCACCGAGTCCGCGCCGACCAGCGATCCCCGCACACTGACACTATCCCACACACACACACACTATGGACAATGTTTTACAGTGCGTTTGGAGTGTGCGATGAAACAGAAGATCCCGGAGAAAACCCACGCGGTCACGGGGAGAACATACAAACTCCGTACAGACAAGCACCCGTAGTCGGGATCGAACCCGGATCTATGGTGCTGTACGGCAGCAACTCTACCTCTGCGCCCCTGCAAGGTTCGATCTCCCCTTGTCCCCCCTTGGACGAGGGAATTGAATGCAACATCTCCAAGTTTGCGGATGACACGAAGCTGGGGGGCAGTGTTAGCTGTGAGGAGGATGCTACGAGGCTGCAAGGTGACTTGGATAGGCTGGGCGAGTGGGCAAATGCATAGCAGATGCAGTATAATGTGGATAAATGTGAGGTTATCCACTTTGGTGGCAAAAACAGGAAAGTAGACTATTATCTAAATGGTGGCCGATTAGGAAAAGGGGAGATGCAACGAGACCTGGGTGTCATGGTACACCAGTCAATGAAAGTAGGAATGCAGGTGCAGCAGGCAGTGAAGAAAGCGAATGGTATGTTAGCATTCTTAGCAAAAGGATTTGAGTATAGGAGCAGGGAGGTTCTACTGCAGTTGTACAGGGTCTTGGTGAGACCACACCTGGAGTATTGCGTACAGTTTTGGTCTCCAAATCTGAGGAAAGACATTCTTGCCATAGAGGGAGTACAGAGAAGGTTCACCAGATTGATTCCTGGGATGTCAGGACTTTCATATGAAGAAAGACTGGATAGACTCGGCTTGTACTCGCTGGAATTTAGAAGATTGAGGGGGGGTCTTATAGAAACTTACAAAATTCTTAAGGGGTTGGACAGGCTAGATGCAGGAAGATTGTTCCCGATGTTGGGGAAGTCCAGGACAAGGGGTCACAGTTTAAGGATTAAGGGGAAATCCTTTAGGACCGAGATGAGAAAAACATTTTTCACACAGAGAGTGGTGAATCTCTGGAACTCTGCCACAGAAGGTAGTTGAGGCCAGTTCATTGGCTATATTTAAGAGGGAGTTAGATGTGGCCCTTGTGGCTAAAGGGATCAGGGGGTATGGAGAGAAGGCAGGGATGGGATACTGAGTTGGATGATCAGCCATGATCATATTGAATGGCGGTGCAGGCTCGAAGGGCCGAATGGCCTACTCCTGCACCTATTTTCTATGTTTCTATGTTTCTATGTTTCTATGTCTCCCTGCATTCTGCTGGGCCTTTCATCATGCTCCGTGACTAACAGCCAATCTCAGAACCAAATCTAAAAACAAAATTATCCATGTAATTAAAATATTGGCTGGTTCTTGAGCAAGATGTATCTAATTTCATAGATTGGACTGTCACAGGGAGTGGAAGGGGTGGAGGGTGTTTATTCCAACCACTGATTGATTTTTAATTGCTGGGGAATTAACTCTCACGTCCCAACAACAACAACATTGCAACAGATTAAAAAACAAATTACTGGAAGAACTCAGCGGCATTTGTGGACAGCTCCATGGACAGGAATGGCCGATGTTTTGGGTGGAGACCCTGCAGCAGATGCAGGGTTTCGATCTGACAATCTTAGTTGCTGCCTGACCTGTTGCGTTCTTCCAGCAGCTTGGTCTGTTTTTGCTCCAGATTCCATCATCTGCAGTTTCTAATATCTCCATCACAACAGATTATCTCATCTGGGATGAATCATATATCGCTGTTTGCAGAAAGGTGAGCAAAATTGGTTCAGCATTTCCTGACCGCACCTTTCTTGCATGCTAACCAGCCAGCAGAAAGACAGTACATGATTACAATCGAGACGTCAACAGTGTGCAGATACACGATAAAGGGAATAATATGAATAATGTTTAGTGCAAGATAAAGTCCAGTAAAATCTGATCAAAGATAATCCGAGGGTCTCCAATGAGGTAGATAGTAGCTCAGGACCGCTCTCTAAATGTTGGTAGGATGGTTCAGTTGCCTGATAGCAGCTAGGAAGAAACTGTCCTTGAATCTGGAGGTGAGCGTTTCCACACTTTTGCCTGATGGGAGAGGGGAGAAGAGGGAGTGGCCAGGGTGCGACTTGTCCTTGATCATGCTGGTGGGCTTACTGAAGCAGAGTGAGGTATAAATGGAGTCAATGGAAGGGAAGTTGGTTTGTGTGATGGCCTGGGCAGTGTCCACAACCCTCTGAAATTTCTTGTGGTCTTGGCTGGATCAATTCCCAAACCAGGCTGTGATGCATCCCGATAAAATGCTTTCTACAGTGCATCTATAGACGTTGGTGAGAAATGACTCAGGATAATTTACAGTGACCGTCTCACGAACCAATCCGCGCACCTTTGGGATGTGAGAAGAAACTGGAGCACTGTGAAAAACTCGTGCAGCCACTGGGTTGCTGGACCTGTTGAGCAGCAATATTATTGTTCTAGAGTTGGCAATTATACCTCGGTGAGACCGCATTGGGATAGCGTATGCAGATTTGGCATCCTTATCTAAGAGAGGATACACTTGCCACAAAGGGAGTGTATCCTCTTTGTTGTACAAGCAACATTGAGTTGATCAGGTTTATATTTACTGTCTAGAAGAATGAGAAGGGATCTTATTAAAATTTCCAAAAATCTGACATTGATCGACAGGCTGGATATGGGGAGAATGTTTCCCCTCATTGGACTCCAGACCCAGATTGAAGAGCAAGACATTTAGGACTGTAATGAGAAAGAAATTACAGTGCCTCAGACTATAATGCCCCTTGTGTAAAATGCTCCAAGCCCTGGTGCACCTCTTAAAATCATAGAGTCTTACGGTGTGGAAACAGCCCGTTCCGCCCAACTTGGTCACACCAACCCGCATGTCCCATCTACACTAGTCCCACCTGCCTGCATTTGGCCCATATCCCTCTAAATGTATCCTATCCATGTACTTGTTCACAATATTCCATGCCTCTAGAGCTCATGTACAGCATCCTAGATCTGTTCAGCTTCCCTCAAGCACGGTTTCCTAGGCCTCTATGCCCTCCTCATGATCAAAACTCTAAGCCTGTGGAACACCTGCTCCTACAAAGAGCTAGAGTAGATTGGAGGTGCCCCTGGTCTTTCGTGGAGTCGTCATGTACAGTGGCCCATGCCTGTGGTGTAGCCCTTGTGCATAGTCATCCAGGTTTGTTGTAAGTGTCCTTGTGAGCCAGGCCTGTGTGCCCTTCTGTAAAGCATCGATCTTTGAACGCTTTATGTGCTTTTTATGGTCACAAGAAAACGTCAGAATGATTTTATTTATTATTATCTTTCACACCACTTTGTCACCAGGATACTTTACATCTTTTACTGCGTTTAAGATTCTATTGAGAGAACATTGTGAGTGGAAATGCCTCGAAGATGTATTAATGATAGTGTGATTTAATGTTGCATAGTTTCCAATGACAGAAACTACCTTATTAGTATGTCCAGCTTTTCCACGCCGCTTCCTCTGATTCTCTCTCCTCCACATGACCTTCCTCAGCCCCATATCCCCTCTCACTAAACTGTGAGAAAATACAGTATAGCATGCAGCAAGCTAAATATCCGAGTTTCCAGACAACCAGTCTAACTTGAATTAAAATAGACATGTGAATTTAGTAAGGCCCAAGGGGCTCACAAGAATGTTCTCAAGAGAAATATGATCTTGTAGATGATGTAATATTGATCATGAACAATGATTATTTGAGGGCATTATTCATTTGAGGATTGTGTAATGACCAGCAGGTCTGAGGTGCTACTGTATCTGTAGAAAGTTCCAAGAACAGCCTGCGAACAGCTTTTCAATAGAGTACACTTAGTCTGTATTCTCATGTAAAGGTCTGAACACTCTACAATGGACTTTGGGTTCAGAACCCACTCAACAATATTCCAAGTCCGAAAGAGATATTAGGACGGCCTCTATAAGATCACCCCTCGGCCTCCTGCACTCCAAGGAATGAAGTCCGAGCCTGCCCAACCTCTCCCTGAAGCTCAGCTCCTCAACTCCTGGCTACATTCTGATGAATCTTCGCTGCACTCTTTCCAGCTTTACAACATCCTTCCTGTAGCAGAGTGACTGAAACTGAACACAATACTCCAAATACAGCCTCACCAATGCCTTACACAACTGTAATATTGCATGCCAACTTCTACTCAATACCCTGTGTGATGAAGGTCAAGGTACTGGAAGTCTTTTTGACCACCCTATCTCCCTGCGATGCCACTTTCGAGGAACAATGTCAGTTCAGTTTAGTTTATTGTCACGTGTACTGAGGCACAGTGAACAAACGATGTACCACTACTCCTAGATCCCTCTTCTCCACAATGTTCCCCAGGGTCCTACCATTCTCTGTGAAGATCCTGCCCTGGTTTGACTTCCCAAAGTGCAACACTTTGTACTTATCCACATTAAACTCCATTAGCCATTCCTTCGCCCACTTGCCCAACTGGTCAAGACCTTGCTGTAAATTTTTTTTTTTAATTTGTATTTTATTAGAAGTACATAGAAACATAGAAATTAGGTGCAGGAGTAGGCCATTCGGTTGTAATGTAATGTACATTACATTACAACCACATACATTAGTACTTGTCATTTATATCTTCTTACAATTAATGTACTCCATTTATTTTTTACACTAGAAAAGGAAAAGATTGAAAGAAAGAAGAAAGTGAAGGAAAAAGTGGAAGTGTAGGAAATGTGACAACAAAAAAGGACAAAGACCCTATAAGAGCAAAATTAAAAACAAAAGAAAAAGAGTTAAGAAATAGACCCTAGGAAAAAAAGAAAGAGAGAAAGAGGAAAAAGAGAGAAACAAATATTTTTATGAGCATTACGCAAATTGGACATACCAACTCTTCAACTATCATCCCCCCTTACCTGACCTCAATTTTTTACACCTTGCTGTAATTTTTGATAACCATCTTCGCTCTCTATGATATCACCCACTTGAGTGTCATCTGCAAACTTTACAAATAGATAATACACTCAATAGATAACATAATTAAAAATACAACAACAACAAACAATTAAATAAATTAAAACAATTACTGTAATACAAAACAAAAACCTGAAGTTCTCAGGGCAACCAAGACAGTTTGTAGTTCAAAGATGATGTTACAATAATTTTAAAGTTAGCATAATTTACATGCTAAAGTTGCATGCCAGAAGTAGCATCATTTTAGCAGGTCAGTTTCTTCCCAGCAGTTATTAAGCAAAGGAACCATCCTATCACCGACTAGAGAGCGGTCCTGACTTATCTTCCTCATGGGAGACTATCGGACTATCTTTAATTGGACTTTACTGGACTTTATTTTGCACTAAACATTATTCCCTTTATCCTGCATCTGCACACTGTGGTCAGTTTGATTTTTTTTAGTCACAGCGCGGAAACAAGCCCTTCGGCCCACTGAGTCCGCGCTGACCAGCGGTCCCCGCACATTAACACTATCCTACACACACTAGGGACAAGTTATACATACACCAAGCCAATTAACCTACATACCTGTACGTCTTTGGAGTGTGGGAGGAAACCGAAGACCTCGGAGAAAACCCACGCGGTCACGGGGAAGAGCGTACAAACTCCATACAGACAGCACCCGTAGTCGGGATCGAACCCGGGTCTCTGGCACTGGAAGCGCTGTAAGGCAGCAGCTCTACAGCTGTGCCACCCTTAATCATGTATAGTTTTTCCACCGACTGGATAGCACGCAATAAAAACTTTTCACTGTGCCTCGGTACATGCCACAATAAACTAAACTAAACTATAATATGGGCCAAAAGTGCGCTCTTTGTAACTTTAGACACTCTTGCTACTGAAAAATTAAAACTGCAGCAGCAAAAACAAGCTCTGGTGATTGTGCTCATGAATAATGGCATTCATCCTCCCAGTAGGTTGATTCTGGTTAATTTCTAAACTCACCTGATATTATTCCCTGTGTCTTTAAAGCCAAACATTGTGTGGAGGCGACAGCCTTCAGATCCATTTGTAAATACTGACATTTAGAAATTATTCATGATATCTTCCAACGCAGATCATGCGATTACAATTACAGAAAATATCAAAAAGATTGTGATCAGTTTCTATAATACCTTCTGGGAAAACACAGACAGTGAGACCCGCTGGGATTTCTTTAACTCCATTGTCTCTCCTCTTTCTGGAATATATTATACAAACCATTCAAATAGTCTTTTGTTTTGTACTGCAGTTATAATCTCATGAAATGTTTTGGCTTCTAATCAAATTCTTCATCACATTTACGCTTATTGTTTCGTTTTTCTTTATTAAATTGTTATTTATCAATTTCCTCATTATTTCTCCCATCCAAATCGACTTGCTGCCTTGTCTCATTGCATTTTCTGGTCATCTAGCTTATTCGTGCCCTGCTGTTCCCTGGCTCCTGCCAGCCGCTGATTCACCTAACTTGTCCACACTGAAGGGGCATTATCTCTCATCTTGCCTCCCCTCTCCCAGTTCCACACTTCCCAATTTTTTCATGCTGCGGCTGAAGATGTTTCATTATATCATAGGAACAGGCCATTCGGCCCAATTGCCAGCATTGATGTTGCATCTAAGCAAATCCTTCTTTTCATTTGAAACGTTGTTGGCGGCCAGAAACATGGCGACTCTTTGTGTATCATTTCGGTGAAGTCCACTGTTATCCTGCCATCGTTGCAATTTGTACTTTTGTCTATGATTGTGGTTATCTATAGTACGATTTTACTGGATGCCAAACAAAGATTTTCACTGTGCCCAGGTACATAGGTACAATAGGACAATAAAGGACAATAACGTATCATCATCATCATCATCATCATCATCATCATCATCATCATCATCATCATCATCATCATGCCTTCCGCTTCTGCAAATGTACACGCCATGCCATTCAGAACCATTTTTCCTACTTTGATCCCATCATGCCTGTTCACTATCAGCACTGGTTCCTGGCCAAAAACATGGTAAGGTCTTCTCCAGCATATAGATGGGACTACATGAGCTTAGACAAGATGTGGTGCTTTATTTGACCAACTGCTGTTGGAATTGCCCTTGTAACAGTTCGCCGTTAAATACATCATCAGCACGTTTATGTAAACTGCACACATAATCTTAAATGAGTAGCTCATTCCTCAGTCTTCAGCTTTCCACCAGATTTAATCATAGCCTGTCTATTCCTTTGAATTAAAAAAAAAAATTCAATGGATGTGGATTTCCAGGCTGAGCAAGCATTTAATGGACTAGCCATAATTGGCCATGAGAAGGTGGTGGTGAGCTGTCTTCTTGAACCTGTCTTCTGAAGTCCTTGAGGAGTGGGTATACTATGAGGGAGGGAGTTCCAGGATCGTGACCCAGTGGCGGAGAGTGGGCAGCACTATATTTCCAAGGATGTGTGGCTTGGAGGTCCCATGTTTTCACTGCATTTATCCTAGCTGTTAGAAGGTATCAGTTCTGTATTATCGAACACAAAGTGCTCGAGTAACTCCGCGGGTCAGGTAGCATCTCTGGAGAAAAAGGAGAGGTGCCGTTTCTGGTCGTAACCTTTCTTCAGACTTCAGGCTCTTCTTCAGAATCTGAAGAAGGATTCTGACCCGAAACACCACCTATCCTTTTTCTCCAGAGATGCTGCCTGACCCGCTGAGTTATTCCAGCATTTTGTGTCTCTCTTTGGAATAAACTAGCATATGTAGTTCTATGTTTCTACTAGCAGTTGTGTTTTAGTTATATCTCTGGGCGGATCTGGAGGCATAGACCATGCGTCATAAACAAACAGTCACCACTGCCATTGTCAATTCTTGCATCTTGGTAAGTCCGATATTATCACTTACACAGCTACTGGACTTACACAACAGCTCACAGTCATGTTCAGAAATAGAAAGTCACCTGTTATTCCCATTAATAACGTGCTGAATGAACTTGTGATAAATTGAAATTCCAAGTACAATTGTGTTATTTTCTTTCCAACTTTGATTTGAGTGTATAATGGTCCATCTATCTCTGCTGTCCAGATTTCCTTTGCTGATTCCACCAACATAATTGTATAACTAACTTCGCAGCATAGATCTTCCATACTTGAACTCACACTGCCATTTCAATATTTTATTTATCACGAGCCCCATCTTAATATATTCAGACATTCTGTCTTGCTTCAGAATGATCGCCACTCTTGTAACTTCGGTCTTTTCACTTTAAAGGGGAGGGCCGATTCAAGGTTTAAAATTAAATTCCATATCACACGAAGCAGGAGTAAGATTCGGAAGCTCATAAATTGCAAAGGAAATGAAGATACTGTGTGGAGCAGAATGTAAGGTAGAAAAGATTGTTGTAAAGTTTACATTCATTCATGTGTTCATCAAGTCCAAACCTGAGAAGAAACGTGAAGATCAATTCACTGCACCACATTTACGTATTTCTTATACCGAGCATTCTGCATTTGCTGACTGAGATTGACTACGATGTCAAGTTAGAAGGACCCCATGACATGGACCCATGCCTCCCTCATGGTGGATTGAAAGGATTCATACTCGTTCAGATATAACTCTTGAGAGAAACTTACTTACTTTTTATTACAGACTCAAGGGCCAGATAAAAGAGAAAACATTACATGGAATAAATTGCATACAAAAGCACAATAAATTGCATACAAAAGCACAATAAATTACATACAAAAGCACAGTAAATTACTTACAAAGGCACAATACATGGTTTAAGATCAAGAATAAAAAATATCAGTGTCCTTCAACAGGACAACTCTAACAATGTCTCCACAGCTGGGATTGGTAGCGTGTCGTGCTAAACCTTATGTTTGAGAAGGCCAAGATGATTTCATTTTCAGAGTCATTAATCCGGCAAATACATTTATACATAAGAGTTTGTAAAGTATTGACTCCTGCAGCTACAAACATTTCACTTGCACTACACCATCTAGGTCTCTTAAGTAATATTCTCATGGCATCATAATAAGCTACTTTAAGTCTCTGGAAGCTTGCTTTTCTGTAGTTTGACAATAGGTGTGCAGTATAGAGTGGAGTACAATAAGCTCTGAAAAGAGGCATCTTCACTCCATCTGTACACGCACTAAACTTGCACAAGAGAATGTTTGCTTGCGTTGCCTATAAATATCCTCATCGTAGATTGCAGTCATTTTCCCTTTTCTGCCTGCGTCAGCCCATTGGAAGCATTCCAATTAGTTCCACACCCCATTAATCAATCCACACAACTCTGCAAAGTTTTAATTTTCAAAAATATATCCAATTCTTTTTAAGAGTTTATGCAGACTGAGCAGTGCAGCAGCCCATATGTCCTGGCACATACTGAACTTGGCAAAAATATCCCTTCAGTTTCTTTTGACCTTGATATTATAAATCCATGTCCCCTGGTTATCAAGCCTTCTCCTTTCTCTCTATGTATCATTTCTAATCCTCTCATAATGTTAAGCATCTCAGTTATTTTTTTATTAGGAGAACAATCTCAGCTTTACTGGACCGTCCCCATAATAAGACCCTCATTTGCTTGGGGTCAGTCCTGACTTCCAGCACTGTGCACAGTTTGCAATGGTCCTTCTGACAGTATAGATTTCTCCTGGGTGCTCCAGTTTGGTCCTGCATCCCAATGGCATGTAAGTTAGTAGGTTAATTGGCTTCCTAAATCGCCCATGGTGTGTAGGCATATGGCAGAATCAGGGGGAGGGAGGGGGGGGGGGGGAATTCATCATGCAATGGGCTTGCTCTGTGAGCCTCATAGACTCAATGGGCTGAGCGGCCTATTTCTGTGTCATAAAGAAATACGAGTAAACAGAGCAGTGACAGTGAATAGTCTCTGTTACATAGGGTTCGCTACCAACAGAGGCCACTCATGCCCTGACTCACTCTTCAGCATCCTAACATTCAATTGAACTGCTTTTACCAATCTTCCAGTGAACTTTTTCAATTTCCTTGTGTTGTGAGTTGTAGAGAGTTCAAACGTTGTGTACAAACGTTGTTTTTTATTAAGACATTACAGGTTTGACATATATGCGAGTTTGGTGCACTCTAAGAAGATGTCATCATTGCTGCTGTTGAACGAGGTTGTTGACTCGCGATCTCGAGCTAAGTTTCTGCTGTTGTGGTAGTGCACACCTCTTAACTGATGGTGTTCTCGTCCCGCCAAACGCAGTCACGTGACCGTTCCAGTTCTGGAGACGAGGGTTCGATCAGTAAGTGGCTCGACCACCAGGTGGCGCCACAGAGTTACAATTTCCGTTGCAACTGCTCCACAATTTTGCCTCGTAGCTTCCTTGCTTCCCAACCACTTCTCTCTGTGTCTGTTCCACCATCCCATTCAATGCCATTCCATCCAGTTTGATCCTCTTTCCCTTAACACCATTGCCCAAGAAAAATGTTTCAGTCTCAGATTTGAAATTCTCAATTGAACCTCAAGTATAATGAGTTTTTGGTTGAGAGAATTGCTGGTCACCATTATCCATTGTGTGAAGTGCTATCTGTTATCAAGCAGAACAAGAAAGCCTCGATTTTAAGGTTATGCCAACTGGACCCCAGCAGAGAAGGTAACTTCCTTCTATCCACTCTTCTAAACTTTGCTCTTAAATTGTTTCCCGATCAGTTCCTTCTCCTTGAGGGGATTCCTTGTGACCCATTATCTGATCGCCTGCATGCAGTGCGTTGGAAAGAGAATCCTCTGGGACAGAGCAAGCAGCCATTAGTTAAAAAGCCATTTCTGGCACTCCAGACGGAAAGTTCACACATTTCAAATTTCTTTTAACACAAAACACTACAAGATGTTATTTTCTGCAGGTGTTCGTTGATATATGTTGCACATGTCCCATTAAAAAGGCAACAAACAAATACCCATAGGGTTTAATCTGCAGCAAAGAATGCTCATTAACTTGTCACACTGTAAAGGGATTTGAATTAGAAGTGACATGTTGGATCATTTCGAGACACCAGCATATTGTTGGTGAATATCTACAGGCTCTAGGAGAACTGGGAGCCTTCCTGCACAATTGACCAGGGATATCTGGGTGCCCTCTGACTGCTTTCTGCAGCTGCAACCTTGCCCCGAGCATTGAAGTTGAAATTCATGGACTGTTGCTTGGGTGAAAAGGTGCTGCAGCAACTTGTCTACTGCCTGACAGCTCCAGGAACCCTGGTTCGATATTGGTCTCGGGCATAGAGTTTTGAATATTTTCGCCGTGATTTAATCTGGGTGCTCAGACATCCCAGAGCCGAGCTGGTAAATTAATTGGCTGGTGTGCATTATCCATGACGATAGTCATAGAGTTATACAGCACAACAACAGACACTTCAGCCCAACCTGTCTATTGACTAATGACTTGAGTTAATCCCAGGGCCATCTTAACAGCATTATAGGCCCCCGGGCAAAGCAGTGCACTGGGGCCCTTACAATTCCAGTTTCTTTATGCCGAATCAAATATGCCGTCATGCACTTGCGATGTTCTTCTCCGTTTTCATGTTCTACAATAACATTCTACAATGCATAGATTAGCATGGGGCCCCTATGTTCGTTGAGCCCCAGGCAACTGCCCAGTGTGCCCATTCATTAAGACAGGCCTGGTTAATCCCATGCAGCCCATATCTTTCCAATCCTTTCCTATTCATGTACCTTTCTAAATATCACTTAAATCTTGAAGTCTGAAGAAGGGTCTCGACCCAAAATGTCACCTATTCCTTCTCTCCAGAGATGCTGTCTGACCTGCTGAGTTCAGCTTTTTGTGTCTATCTTCGGTTTAAACCAGCATCTGCAGTTCCTTCCTTCATTTAAATGTTGCACTTATTCCTGCCTTAAAAATAATATAATGAATATAATTGTGAATGTGCTTTTTGAATGAGACTGCCGCAGAGGTCCGGCTCCTGAACCAGCCTAATTAATGGGTGATGGCAGTTCTTCTGGATTCCCCCGTTTACTGAACCCCACTGACTGCCAGTGTGCAGAGTGGGGGTCACGGCCATAGTGGGACTGGGGCAGTGCCAGGCTGGGGGAAGGCACTGAGAGGAAAATGCCTAACCCTAACTCGCCCCCCCTTCCAGAGCTGCCCATGGCTGGAGCTGGAACCGCTTTGGGACCGGCTGCGGGCTCCGTACGTGTGGCCCCGCAGCGCGTCCACCTCGGCTAGCATGACCTTCTGGATCATGACCGACCCTTCGCAGCATCCACCGACAGCCCGATAGCCCGACCGACCCCTCGCAGCATCCACCGGCCTACCGACAGCCCGACCGACCCTTCACAGCATCCGCTGGCCTACCGCCAGCCCGACCCACCCCTTCGCAACACTCACCGGCCACCCGATAGCCCGACCAACCCCTCGCAGCATCCACCAGCCTACCGACAAGCCCGACCGACAGACCGACCGACTGACCCAGACCCTGACCCTAATCCTAATCCTAATCCTAATCCTAACCCCAGCTCTACATTTGTTATTTATCATTTTTATTTAACAGTTCACATCATAACTTTATAAAGATAAATCAATTGAAAAACAAAATTATCAGCAAGGTTAGCACTACCTTTATTCCTTGGAAACCTTGTTATTGTTTTGATGTAATTAGGAGGCAGCCATGATCCCAGGGTCCTCGCTGCCTAGCGACCATAAAACAAAGCGCGGGATTGTCAATTTGTGTCCGACCTCAATGTCAAACGTGCATTGATTGGACAATTACTACTTGGAAAATTGGAAGTTTTTCCCATATTTCAAAAAAAATTGCAGGGTTTGGTCTTGACGAGTTTCAGGTATGATTTATATAATATTTTTACACAATATGTTAAAAATTCAGTTAGTTCCGTGAGTTGGGTCGTGAATTTTAATGAAAAACCTCCTCGGCCCATAGCCTAACTCTCTTTAATTTTAAACCCGTTCATCCTGCAAAGATATCTGTGACCTTCCACCTCATCTCCACTCATCATGACTTTGTGAATCTCGATAAGATCACTCCTCAGCCTTCTTTGCTCCAGGGAAAACAGTCTCAGCCTACCCAGTCTCTGTTTAGGTTAATGATGGGAAGAGTTGGGAGGGGCCAATGGACATGCACAGGGAGATAAATGAAGGGGGAATGGGATCAATGGGATTACTACCCTGGGAGCTGGTATGGACAGAATGATCTCATCTTGTGTTACTGATATTTCCCCTTCATAAGTACAGGTGTACAATACTGAAAAAAATCCATGCCCAGACCGGCTATTCTGTGCTGTGCAAGACTCCAGAGAATCAAGACTGCTACCTCACACCTCCAGAAATCTTGCTTCAATCCTGGCCCTGGATGCTGTCTTTGTGGAGCTTGCACGTTCTCTGGGTGACTGTACGGGTTTACACCAGGAATAGATAGATATGTGCAGAGAGATACATGGAGGGATATGGGTATAGGATAGATGGGTGGAAGGAGAATGAATGAGAAAGAGGTAGCTGATGGGGGTGCAAGATGGTATCAGTATGAAAGTGCCAGCATGAACGTGATGGGTCGAGAGGCCTGTGTCCACGCTCTATGACAAGGGTTTCCAACCTAGGGTGAATTTACCCCCAGGGGGTACATTTCGTCTACCCAGGGGGTAAATTTGTTGATTCTGGATTTGTACATATTTTTGCTCATTGACTGTGTGTTTGGTTCTGATATACCAGTATCATCATTAGTTGTTCATAAATAAGTGAAATAACATTGATATGTGCTAATAACGTTGCCAGGGGTAAACGGGACGAAAAAGGTTGGGAACCCCTGATCTACGACTATGAATCATGAGACATTTCATGGATATATTAAAACCATGAAGTGGAAATGGAGGAATAGTTTACATTGGTAAAATGATACGCACAGTACAGATGTTTATGGCGTATGCTGGAATAACTGGGTGAGTAATGGAGGAATTTATTTGAAGCAGCAAGATCTTCTCTACTTCTTGAAAGGGCACAGGAAATGGATACAATAGTAACTTTCAAAGGAAATTGGGTAAATAATTGAAGAGGAGAAAATTGAACGACCGTGGGGAAAGGGCAAGTGAGACTAATTGGACAGCTTTTTCACAGAGATAGGATAGGCACAAGGGCCAGGCAATCTCTTCCATGTCCTGATGTTGTATAGGTAGCTTTAAAGATGGATCATAATGAGCCCACATAATGGGCTGTGTGGACACAACTCCCCATCCAACCGAGAAACCAAACTAATCAATGTTATAAAAATTGTTATAAAAAAATGTTATAAAAATATCAGGCAAATCCTCCACTGAGATTCCTAGAATTGAGAACTGAGAAACTCTTTTGAAGAAAATGAATATGATGAGGAACTCTGACCAAATTTATCTTCTCTGTGTCGCACCTCCGCTTGTTTTTCAGGCTCCCCTCCCTTTCCCATCCTGGACAGCATTAACCAGCTGGTTCATCATTTGGATATGGAGCAAAGTCCTCACAGTCCCACCACCACGTCCACACTGTCAGTCTTGGTACAGGTAACAAAATAGTCAACAGATACTATAGGAGAAAAATCTTCAATGCGTGTTTTACCAAATGTGTAAATGATCCCTTACCAATTCTGCACTAATCCCGTGACACTGGACTTGGACTTTCAATTACTGATTCCTTCTTCATTTGCTCAACTTTAAGTGTTCAACTCCATGCAGTGGTTTTGTGTGGTTTAGAAATACAGCATAGAAACAGGCCCTTCAGCCCACCGAGTGCATGCTGACCATCGATCACCTGTTCACACTAGTTCTATGTTATTCCATGTTTTCATCCACTCCCTACACACTGCAGGTAATTTACAGAGGGCAATTAACCTGCAAACCTGCATGTCTTTGAGGTGCGGGAGGAAACCGGAGCACCCCCGAGGAAACCTACATGGTCACAGCAAGAAGGTGTAAACTCCACACCGATAGCAAACAGCAACGGAGGTCAGGAATGAATCCAGGTCCAGCTCTACCAGTTGTGCCACTGTGCTGCTCCAGTAATCCTGCACTGAGAATTGTCACTGGTTAAATTTATTACTTAACTAGACTAGGTGGGACCCATTGGGCACCTGTCACACGGGAGGCCTGGTCCCCCAACGCAACCCGTTCCCCCAACACAATATTCCACCACTCACCCATAGCCCCCAACTGCGCAGGCACGGCTCATTTCCCCTCATCCCCAGCACTCTCTCCCCATCCTCATCACCCTCCCTCTTCTTTCCTCTCTACTCCTCCCCTCTCCAATCCCTCCCGCACCTCTCCCTCCCTCTCCTTTTCCGTACCATCAGTCATTCCCTCCCTCCCACCATAACTCCTCTCCCCTCCATACCCCCCCTACCCCTCTATCCCCCACCTCTCCCACTTCTCACCTCCCCAACCACCCCCCCCCCCCCACTATAAAGGTTTAAGATTTTCAAACCTTTATAATTTTTAAAATATACCACCGATCGGAACAAAACTTGTTGCAGTTACAGCACAGGAGAATGGTAAGGTGGCAAACAATCGTAGCGCTATCGTGTACCGTTTTTGCGCAAATGTCAAAACAACGCAAACCGGAAGATTTTGGTTAAAATATGGACAATAGTCCAATGGCCAAATGAGTCCACTGTGTTCATAAATGTTGTATGGATCCAAGGCTCTGATTCCAAAACTTCACATTATCAGCAAAACATTCAAACTGTTCTGCCAGCACTTCATGTGCAGGAAAGAACTGCAGATGCCGGTTAAAATCGAAGATAGACACAAAATGCTGGAGTAACTCAGCGGGACAGGCAGCATCTCTGGAGAGAAGGAATGGGTGACGTTTCGGGTCGAGACCCTTCTTCAGACTTTTTCGGATTGAGAACCTTCTTCAGACTGAAGAAGGTCTGAAGAAGAGTCTCGACCCGAAACATCACCCATTCCTCCTCTCCAGAGATGCTGTCTGTCCCGTTGAGTTACTCCAGCTTTTTGTGTCTACCTGCCAGCACTTTATGCAGGTCATTAACAAAGCTGGTAAAGGGTAATAGGCCTGACATTGTATCCTGGAGACTCCACATGTAACCAGCTAGTGAGGTCCTCCCTCACTCCTCAAAAATATAAACAGTTCCCTTCCCAATATGCCTACTAATGCATTAGAAAATAAATATAGAAAAAAACTGCAGCGTTTGGGAACTCTGAAACAAAGACAGATACTGCCAGAAATACTCAGCAGGCAAAGGTTATCAACCAGAAATACTGGTGTCAGTGGTTATGGGGAGAAGGCAGGAGAATGGGGTTAGGAGGGAGAGATAGATCAACCATGATTGAATGGCGGAGTAGACTTGATGGGCCGAATGTCCTAATTCTCTCCTATCACTTATGATCTTATGAAATATTAACTTTATTTCTCTCTGTATGGAGGCTGTCTGACCACTACATGGTGAGGAAGAAATGGGGATGGGCTTACATGTTTCCAGAGAAGATACCATTTCTACAGGTTTGACCGGTGACACTGAATTCCAACTTTAATTTCAGAACAGACCAGAGCAACGCCCCACCTAATTCAATGACATTACCAGAAAATGTATGATATCACTATGCTCTCTTATTTCATATATATCCAGAAAGGAGCACATTCTTTATCAAACATAAGAGTTTTCATTTGAATAATTGTAGGTCAACGTCTACTCATTTTGGTCTATTGTATTAAATTTACATTTTTCAAATATTTCAGCCTGGCCCATTACAAACCCACCACTTGCCACTCCAATGCCTGATCATTGTACATGGAAGAAGGAATATTATTATCAATACAGCTCATTTTGTTCGATTCAGTTGGCAATTGTTATAAGTTTGATAACACATTCTTGCCTTTCAAGGAAAGCACAATAAAGTTATTTCCTTGGAGATGCCCCCACTATAATGTTGTCATAAGCCATATTAATGAAAAGAATAGGAAAGGAATAAGAGATACCCAGAGGAGAATCTCAGGGCTAATTTATTTATCCAGATTTAATATTTATACACCTTTTGTTAAAGAAGGAAAGATTCACACTTCTGGAGCATCTTTCAAGGTTTCCAACAATGTGCTATTGAAGGGTAATCATTATTGTATCATTTGCAACACAGCAACATATTTCCAGTCCTGAAGACGCACATTCTCTGCAGCAAGATTGAGCTCACAACCTTCCTGCTCAGAGACTGCTGGCATCTTACAGCTATGGACTGAACATACTCACTACATTATGCTTGGCTAACCAACAGAAGCCTTCCATTGTTAGAAATAGACATTGCAAAGGAAAAAGCAAGAGATCATGCTGCTTTTTGGGCGAACAAAGAGCTGTGGATTTCTACACACGGGTGAATAGATGATTTCTGACAGAACCCTGGCATGGCTTGGCTTCCATTTCCATGCTACCTCTTCTGGATTCCCAACCAAAGGAGAAAGTTTCTCACTATTGACAGCATTAAACCGCAGTGTTTAATCACCTGTGGAACTTCCATTTGAATACCCACTCCTTACTCAGGGAATCAGTAGTCTCATGAACAGACCTTCATCATGGTATCAATCTGGTCAATTTGTCCTACACTTTTTTTTTTAAGGCTACTGTTTCCTTTCAGGTGCACATTTAGCAAGGATGCCATCCATAGCCTTCCACAGTTGGAAGACTAATCAGAGCTGTACAACTGGAGTATAACCTCCAGCTCCTAGATTGGAACGGGTCAATGACATTATAATTGTGAACAATTTGTTGAGAGGGTGATCTGCCTGTGGAGTGGTTGTGTTAAATAAAATGGGTGTCAGGGGTTATGGGGAGAAGGCAAGAGAATGGGGTTAGGAAGGAGAGAGAGAGATCAAAAGGTCATAAGGGATAGGAGTACAATTAGGCCATTCGGCCCATCAATCTACTCCGCCATTCAATCATGGCTAATCTATCTCTCCCTCCTAACCCCACTCTCCTGCCTTCTCACCATAACCTCTGATACCCGTACTAATCAAGAATCTATCTAACTCTGCCTTAAAAATATCTACTGACTTGGCCTCCACAGCTCTCTGGGGCAAAGAATTCCACAGATTCGCCACCACCATGATCAGCCATGATTGAATGGCGGAGTAGACTCGATGGGCCGAATGGCCTAATTCTGCTCCTATCACTTTTGACCTTATGACCTTTAAAACCTACCACAAAAATTGTGCAACGCAATTAAGCCTATTTAAGAAACGTCAAATACAGTGATCACTGGAAACGATCAAGCAGATTGGTCGACAAACAATGATTCATCTGCTCCTATTATACAGAATCTCCCTTTGATGTGTTGTTTACTGTTGTGGGCACATAAGCATTTTTCCTTCTTCAGAATGGTCTTAAAACAATTACAAATCATGCACCTCTGAAAGACAATAGACAATAGGTGCAGGAGTCGGCCATTCGGCCCTTCGAGCCAGCACCGCCATTCAATGTGATCATGGCTGATCATCCCCAATCAGTACCCCGTTCCTGCCTTCTCCCCATATCCCCTGACTCCGCTATTTTTAAGAGCCCTATCTAGCTCTCTCTTGAAAGTATCCAGAGAACCTGCCTCCACCGCCCTCTGAGGCAGAAAAGACACAGATCAACAAACACATCTCAATCCCACCTCATGGTAGATAAACAGGGATGCAAGCAGAAGCCTCCACGTGGCACATCCCGGGCAATGCTGACGACAGAAACTGTACCACAGTGACTGACTGAAGTAGCCAATTCTGCAACCACCGACCGTCAACCGTCACTGACCGACCGGAAAGACGTGATATGGAAGATGGCCGGACACGAGGAAGAAGAAGGTAGATTAGCAGATGTCCTGTTACCCTCTCAACCTCATTGTATTGCTTTCCTATTCCATTTGTCCTTTGCATTTGGCATCACATGCTTTGGTATTGGTCCTGCCAAGGCAATGCCATTTATGTTCATGTCAACATTACCGCAGCGCAGTTGACATTCCATTCCCCGCTACTCTGTGATATCACCTCTCCTGTCGGACTGTAACTTGCATCGTGCCACTCTCAGCCAGAGGGTCACAGGGCTCTTTGCTCTGATTGAAAATGGACAGGCAGTGGGCCACCTCATGCAACCTGTGGTCAAATCCACCGTACAAAATCAATATCACATCAGCGATCATCTAAAAAGTCACAAAATGAGAAAGAAAACCAGTTATTACCTGTATATTTCTTGAACTGCAGAGATTCTGAAAGTGAATGAAAGAACCAAAAGTGAGCCAATCTACAAAAAGGTTCAACAATGATTTGCCTTGAATTTATCTTCAGACACACTGTACATGGACATACAGAGATGTGTAGGAAGGAACTGCAGATGCTGGTTTATACCGAAGATAGAGACACAAAATCCTGGAGTAACTCAGCGGGACAGGCAGCATCTCTGGATAGAAGGAATGGGTGATGTTTTGGGTCAAGACAGAGACTGAAAAAGGGTCTCGTCCCAAAACGTCACCCATTCCTTCTATCCAGAGATGCTGCCTGTTCCACTGAGTTACTCCAGCATTTTATGTCTCTTTTGGATATTTCTATTTTGGAGAACTGTATGTTCCTTATCTTTAAACATGGAGCAATTTATGCTCAAGCATATATTCATGTAGTGATCGTACATTCTTGCAGACTGTCTGCTCCGTAACCACGTCACACTGTCACAGATAGTCACTGAGTCCGGACCTCCATCTCATTCGAATATATATTTGCTCTATCTTAATACATCCATGAAGATAGTACAAACTGGCGACACAGATGGAATGTTTCTCTCAGCGTTGATGAAGATATCATGCAGCAAGTTTCAGGGCATTTGCAGCATTAAAGCTGAATTTTCCCACTGTTTTCCAGTTAAGGGCTTGGACACACTAGAGGCAGGAAACATGTTCCCGATGTTGGGGGAGTCCAGAACCAGGGGCCACAGGTTAAGAATAAGGAGTAAGCCATTTAGAACGGAGACGAGGAAACACTTTTTCTCACAGAGAGTGGTGAGTCTGTGGAATTTTCTGCCTGAGAGGGCGGTGGAGGCAGGTTCTCTGGATGCTTTCAAGAGAGAGCTAGATAGGGCTCTTAAAGATAGCGGAGTCAGAGGATATGGGGAGAAGGCAGGAATGGGGTACTGATTGGGGATGATCAGCCATGATCACATTGAACGGAGCCACATCGAAGAGCCAAATGACCTACTCCTGCACCTATTGTCTATTGTCTATTTTCCTCTGGCCTCTTGCTCACTCTCTCTCTGTACTGGTGATAGTGTGTAGAACTACTGTGGCAACGGATTGTGGTGTTAACGGATTAGTGGACTATCACATGCACTAAATTTAGCTGTGCCTCTGCTTTGAAGAAGGTCCTGGCATGTACAAACTGAGCTCAAGAACCAGTCTGTACATTGAACAAATGTAAAGGTTCTCCATCAAAGCAAACAATATCCTATGGGATAAAGAAGCAGATTATATAATGAGAGTTTAAAACAATGCAGTATGTGAGCACAGAAATATAATACCCCAGATAGAGATTGGACCAGAAGCATCTGGCATGCTGACAAATCTCATCCTACACAAGTGAAAGATGTCTTGTTTAAAGGTGTGTTGAAACTGGAAGATTACTTTAATCCAAAGCCATCAGAAATAGTTGAAAGGTGTAATTTTGGAACAGGGTAGCAGAAGCAGGGAACGATATATTGAGAGGATAATAATTTGTAATTTTGGAGTATTTTTGATTGATTGAAAGGTATAGCATGAAACAGGCCCTTCGGCCCTCCGAACCCATGCCACCATCCATCGCCCGTTCATACTAGTTCTATGTTATCCCACATTAACATCCACTCCTTACACACCAGGGGGCATTATCAGAGGCCAAGTGACCCACGACCCTCACTCTTTTCAGACGTGGGAGGAAACCAGAGCACCTGGAGGAAAAACCCAAGCAGTCACAGAGGGAACTTGCAAACACCAGACGTACAGCACCCGAGGTCAGGATCGAACTCGGGTCTCTGGCGCTGTGACGCTGCAGCTCTACCAGCAGCGCCTCCGTGCCCCCTAGATTGTGTCTTGTGAAATAGGCTTGTTCGTGAACTGTTGGATGAACAAATCCAGTCAAAATTGTTGAGCATGGATCATCTGACATTCAAAATCGCTGTGTAAATTGAAACAGCTTCCAAAAATGCTACAAAATGTCATGCAATGCAAATGTATAGCTGCAGCCCAGTCGGAGAATCACAGCATTGTCTAAACTGAAATCAAATCAAGAGACAGAGACAGAGACAGAGACAGAGAGACAGAGAGACAGAGAGAGAGACAGAGACAGAGACAGAGAGACAGAGAGACAGAGAGAGAGACAGAGACAGAGACAGAGACAGAGAGAGAGAGAGACAGAGACAGAGACAGAGACAGAGACAGAGACAGAGACAGAGACAGAGACAGAGACAGAGACAGAGACAGAGACAGAGACAGAGACAGACAGAGAGACAGAAACAGAGAGACAGAGACAGAGACAGAGACAGAGACAGAGACAGAGACAGAGACAGACAGAGACAGAAAGTAAATGGGACCTGCTAGGTAACTGGCAATGGCAAGCAGTGCTGCATATACCACTGCTTGACCCCAGCTATTCACAAATGCATCTGGAATTTGGAGGAGGAGGGAAGTCCACATATTTCTACATTTGATGTGGATGTGAGGGGTGAAGATGATGCAAACAAGCTACAAGATGATTTAGACAAGCTGAGTGAGGGGGTAAATACTTTGCAGATGTGCTATCGTGTGGATAAATGTAAAGCCGTCCACTTTATGAACAGAACAGAAAGGCAATGTATCATTAAAGAGAGACAGATACACCTGGGTATCCTTGTATGCCAGAAACTGAAAGCAAAAATGCGGTTGTAGCAAATTGTTATGAAGGCAAATGATGCGATGATCTTCACTGCAAGAGATTTTAAGTTCAAGAGCAAGGCCACTTTTGTAGTCTCCGACTACATTCTATCCTTGTCCCACCCCCTCCCCTGACATCAGTCTGAAGAAGGGCCTCAACCCGAAACGTCGCCCATTCCTTCTCTCCAGAGATGCTGCCTGTCCCGCGGAGTTACTCCAGCATTTTGTATCTACCGTCACCTTTCTATATTTATATAGGATCCGTGAGAGACACGCTGTTGGTATTGTGTGCAGTTTTGGTCTCTTGTCTTAATGAAGAACGCACCTGCCATGGAGGTAGAGCAATAAAGGTTCATCGGACAGATTCCTGGATTGCACCACTATTATACGATGGGAGGATTAGGCTGATCATGCCTCTGCTCACTCAAGATTACAAAAGTGAGAGTGGGAGACCTTAAACGTGGAAAGAATCAGATTTTCCCTGTTGGACAAACAGGAATTATTCGTTGGAACATGGTCTCCCTTTATTGATTATTTAAAGGGTCAGAATGGTTCAGCACAGGAACCTGACTAACACTCGGGCTAAAGAATGGATGAAATGTTATACTCTGAAATGTACGAATATATCTCGAACGAAGTTTTTTATCTTAATAGATTTTTCCATTCTTCTTTAACTATCTTTTTCTTTTCTGTTTTCTTTTTTTTTTTTTTTTTTTTTTTTTCTCTCTCTTTTCTTCTCTCTCTTTTCTTTCTTTACTTCATCTATCTTTTTAGTTCTATCTAGTTTAAAAAAAACAAAAAGAGGCAAAAGGTATTGGAGACAATGTAATAATAATTGACAATATTATCCATTTAAAAATGTAAGACTGGTCAATGATGTTAATATGTTATGTACTTATCTCCAATAAAAAATATTAAAAAAAAAAAAAAAAAAGAAAAGTGAGAGTGGATCTCTTGAAATCTACGGGAACCCCAACAGGGTGCATTAGACCAGATGCAAGGAGCACGTTTCATCAGCAAAATTGGAGTTTGGATCTAGTTCAAGAGGTCACATCCTCAGCATTTGCATTCACATAATTAGGTCTCAGAGGAAGATAAATGCCTTTACTTTGAGTATTTACTCAAATGATGTGAACTTGTGAAATGTTCCACCACAGAAAGTGATTGATGTCAAGTTTATTTAATGAGTTGGATAGATTTTCTATGTGACACCAGGTTAGTCAGACGCTGTCATTGCAAGGCTAACATTTATCAGAGCCTAAAATAAGACACAAAGTGCTCAGCTCAACGAAAGTTTTTTACTGTACCTCGGCACACGTGAAAATAAACTGAACTGAACTGAGCTGAACTGAGGCAGCATCTCTGGAGAACATGGATAGGTGACGTTTCAGGTCAGGGTCCTGGTTCAGACTGATTGTGTGGGTGGGGGGGAAGAAAGCAGGAAGAGAAGAGGGGCAGGATAAAGGCTGGCAGGTAATAGGTGGAATGTACAGGAAGGAGTTGCAGATGCTGGATCCAGGTGGGGGGGGGGGGGGGGAGCTGAGAGGTAGATGGTTGGATAAAGGCCAGCCACGAAATGACAGATGGTGTGAATTGAAGTGCTGTGAATTGTGAAGCTTGGAGAAGGAATGTACTGTATGTGGAAGGGAAGGGGGGGGGGGGAGAGAGAAAAGGCGCATGTCCAGGTGGGGCACTGAGGAGGGCGGGGGAGGGGATTAAAGGGGAGGGGGGGAGGGAGGTGGGGGTGGGGGTGGGGGGAGAAGTACTGTCACACTTGGTGACCTTTTACATGCTAAGCAACACCACCAACAGCAAGTGCAGCTACCCACCATTGCGGTAAACGTTGAAAACACGCAACCCTTACTGGGAAAGAAGTGGCTGGGACAACTCTGGCTTAAAGGGAGGAATATTTTCAGCATTGATGCCTCACATAGTGACAGATCACAAGAAAGTTTTGGCAAGATTTGCTCCACTGCCATAAGAGAGTATTATAAACTCATATGCATCAGATCAATATGTAATAAGAAAGGAACTGCAGATGTTGGTTTATACCAATGATAGACATAAAACGGCCAGGCAACATCTCTGGAGAAATGGATAGGTGATTGATAGGTGATTTCTTCTTAAGTCTGAAGAAGGGTCCCGACCCAAAACATCACCTACTGTATCCATTTTCTCCGGAGATGCTGCCTGACCCGCTGAGTTAATCCAGCATTTTGTGTCTATCATTGCATCAGATCAGATGCAAGTCACCCTAATGTAAAATCATACCAGGTGTGAGTGCACTAAAGGATCCAGATAGACCAGAGCAAGTGGCACGATTGTCACACCCAACTAAAGTTGTGCCGAAAGCTCCTGTCCCACTTTCCCGAGTTACTCACGAATTCTCCCGAGTTTCCCCCTTGATTCAAACTCGGAGATGCCAGCCGTAGGTACCCGGAGCTATTTTTTAAACCCGTGGACATTTTTTAACATGCTGAAAAAACGTCCCGACTTACCTGATGCCCCGTGTACCTACGGCTGGCATTACAAGCCGCTACGAAATATCTACGGACTCGCTACGGACTCCCACGGAGTCGCTACGGGCATTCTCCGAGTTTGAATCAAGGGGAAAACTCGGGAGAATTCGTAACTCGGGAAAGTGGGACAGGGGCTTAAGTCAAAGAGTGAGACAAAGTCATGTGGCTGTGGGGGGTCTATGTGGTCACACTAAATCAACCGAAGATGATTGTAAGATATTACAGCTTGAGCATGTAGATAGAAACAAAGCACAGGTTTTCAGTACACGCTGTTGCCAGTGTGGGTCTTTACAAAAGGACACCTCACATACTCACACATGTTCACGAGACTGATAAGATAATGAATATATCACATGACACAAATTGTACCATTCAACTACTCAGCATCTGCTCACCACTTTGCACGATTTGGATGTGCCACAGCAGGAGTAAAACTATTCACAAAATTGATCTCTCCCATATATGTGAACAACTGAAAATTTGATCGAGAGAGTCAGCAATTCCTAACCATCAACACACATACAAACAGCTCTAATCACACACAAAGTTAGTCTGTGGAAGCATTTTATTGAGTGCACGTTATTTTTAAGCATGGGGCTATGGGATTCCTCTGGGGGACTTATTGTGATTCAATTGGGCTGGAGAGCTGTACCTGCTTCTCAACATAGCAGATGATAGACACAAAATGCTGGAGTAACTCAGAAGGACAGGGCACATTTCTGGAGAGAAGGAATGGGTGGCGTTTTGGGTCGAGACCCTTCTTCAGAATGAAAGTCACGGGAAAGGGAAACGAGAGATATAGACGATGATGTAGAGAGATAAAGAATAATGAGTGCAAAAGGGAAACAGGCCATGGTTAGCTGTTTGTTGGGTGAAAACGAGAAGCTGGTGACATCAATCCACTGAAAAGCGATGGTGTAGAGAGGAAGCCAATAAGATGAACGATGAATCATCATTGGATGAGCAGAGGATCTCAGAACAGCTGCCCAACGTGACAGGGGGAGATGGAAAGAGAAAACAAAAGTAGTGGAAGAGAAAATGTAGATAGGGTGAAAGCACATGGGGGAATACTCAAAGGTTGAAAGAGAAGTGAGTGCCAACACTATCAGTCAATGTGTTGTAGGAAGAGCAGTATTTAAAGCAAGACTAACATTAAACAAAGACTATTTACTCACCAAACACAATGGCCTAGAAATTCAATTATACTGTTTATCTGCTTCTTTTCAGTGATTTTTTTTCTCAGCATTATGCAATTGAAAATTGAATATTTTCACGAGATATTCAATGAAGGCCATTTCTGGTATGTTTTTCATCAATCTGGATATCTGATGAGGTAGACACAAAAGGCAGCATCTATGGAGAGAAGGAATTGGCGACCCAAGGGTCCCGACCCGAAATGCCGCCAATTCCTTCTCTCCATAGATGCTGCCTCACTCGTTGAGTTTCTCCAGCATTTTGTGTCTACCATCGATTTTACCAGCATCTGCAGTTCTTTCTTAAACATATCTGATGAGGTGCTTCTAGGCATTAATTACATGCCTCTGACATGATGTATTTGGTCAGAGGGTGGTGAATCTGTGGAATTAATTGCCTCAGAAGGCTGTGGAGGCTTTGTTATGCAATGCTTGCTAGCTAGGTGCAACAGCTAGTCCTATGGGCACTACGGCCCATCCATAATGCCTGGAAAATCAAAGGCAGCATGCCTGAGATTTCCCATTTTACACGCCTGGCAAACATCACCAATGGCTTCTCCAGGATTAGCAATGGGTGATCCTGTGCCTATGGAACGTCTGTTGCAAAATTCAATTCCATTAACTTAATGGGAAGGTCATGTACCAGACCAGATGTAGAATGTATAGGTAAATAAATCCCTACCGCATGCTCCCTCCCCACTGTGTGTGGATATGTCCATTGTTCAACTTTAGAAGATAACTCTCCTCCACCCCTCTGACGGCATTAGTAAGACTTGTTTCACCTGTCCTTATTTGGAGACAGCTCACTGTGTGCAATAGTTTGATTGGTATTCATAAGCAAGGCACTGTCTACTGTCTCCAATGTACAACTAACTTGTACAAGAAACAGCACCTCATATTTTGCTTGGGTAGTTTACACCCCAGCAGTATGAACATTGACTTCTCTAACTTCAGATAGCCCTTGCTTTCCCTCTCCAACCCCTTCCACTTCCCAGTTCTCCCACCAATCTTACTGTCTCCGACTACATTCTATCTTTGTCCCACCCTCTCCCCTGACATCAGTCGGAAGAAGGGTCTCGACCCAAAACGTCGCCCATTCCTTCTCTCCAGAGATGCTGCCTGTCCCGCTGAGTTACTCCAGCATTTTGTGTGTACAACTAACTTGTTTGTATACACCAACTTTAACATTATTGAATAGTCCAAATAGTCCCATTTTACAGTAGCATGGTCAAATAAAATTTGGCACATTAAGCCCCCTGATGCAACACTGGGACAGATAAATGAAGGCTTGCCAGACAGGTAAGTCTCAAAAGCTCATTTTTGAGAAGTTAGAGAAGAAATTCTCGAATATTGAGTGTAGGCATGCAAGACTTCTGTGGTTACAGGCAGAGCATTTAAACGGCATGAAAGCGAGGTAGTTAGCACTGGAAGAATTTATAGATCACGGAAGAGACAGAGCCATGGAATATTCTGAAAACAAGCATTTGAAAACTGACCTGTCAGCATGATATAGCTAATGGGGGCACAAACCGTGGGTGTAGACCAGAGGAGCAGATTTTTCAGTGAGCTGGAGTTGGTGGCAATTGGATAAGGTTGCTCGACTTGATATTTAGGTGGTGCAAAGTTTCCATGTGAGAGGGAGAGAGAGAGATTGTCAGACCCTGTTGATTAGCTGCTTTGATGCATTCAGTCTTAAGACCTCAGGACATTTGGCCTATTCATCTCTTTTCTCTTCTTCTGTGCTTCATCTTTTTCTATGAGATTGGCGGAAGGGTTAGAAAACGTTATGGGAATCGCTATTGCAGAGAAGATATTTGTGTGGAACCAAGGAAAGGGAGATCATCAATGTTCTAATGAATTGAGGGCACGAAGTAGTGCTTTGGCAATCAGCAGACACATCTTAGGTGGACGAAAATGCTGGAGAAACTCAGCGGGTGAGGCAGCATCTATGAAGCGAAGGAATAGGTGACATTTCGGGTCGAGACCCTTCTTCAGACACATCTTGCTCAGTTGTGTGCACTTATTGCTAACTACAATATAGCATCTCAACATTTTGTTCTGCTTCTGAAATCTGGCCTTTTGACGTTTTTTTCAAATTGAATCTCATAGCAGGGTTATGGCAAGCAGTTGCTGCAATATATATATATATATCTGTGTGTGTGTGAGTGTGGGAAGGAAATGCAGATGCTGGTTTACACTGAAGATCGACACAAAAAGCTGAAGTAACTCAGCGTGAAAGGCAGCATCTCTGGAGATAAGGAATTGGTGACATTTTGGGTTGAGAGCCTTCTTCAGATGTGTGTGTGTGCGTGCGTGCGTGTGTGCGTGCGTGCGTGCGTGTGTGTGTACGTGTGTGCGTTCGTGCGTGTGTGTGTGTACGTGCGTGCGTGCGTGTGTGTGTGCGTACGTGCGTGTGTGTGTGTACGTGCGTGCGTGCATGTGTGTGTGTGTGTTTACATATACAGACATATAAAATATATAATTGAATGTTGTTGAATTAATTGAATGTAATTGAATTAAATATTCAAGAGGGTTAATTTCTGTAGCCCATGAATAGGACTGAGCAAAATTAAAAACTAACATGCTTTTGGTAATGCACGTTAAACATTTTGCATCTTAATTGTGCATCCATATGCACAGATCTACAGTATATTGTGCAAAATAATTAATTGTGAATTCAATCCCCTCCCACCCTCTCCCCATCTGCTATGCACATCCAAACCTTCATTCAACCTCACGAACAAATCCAAAATGTGGATAGACCCCTGTACCATTACCCTGCCCATTCACGTATTCTAACTCAACAATTATATAGGTTCTCTAGATACAATCCAAAGCTCTGCCTTCAATAAAAGATAAAACTGCCCCAAAAGTGATCTCCAGTGGCAACAATACTCAATTAGAATGACTCTATGGTAAATGAAATTCCTCGTATGTTGCAAAACATATTTGGCTAATAAAGTATTATTATGATTATGATTAAAAGAGAAAGAGTTTGTCTTCACCAGCAATACTGAACCTGAGAAATGACCGAGGAACATCTGAACATAAATTGTCAATGGACTTAAGTGTTCAAGTTATAACAGATTGGGATACGTTGCAGAAGGAACAAGTGAAAGTTTACACAAGGACAGAAATGACCACTAATGTCAGCGCTGCCCTCAAATTCACTTGGATCTACTCTGCCACCCATTCCCCTTTCTTGATCTCTCTGCCTCCACCACAGGGGATAGACTATCGACTGACATCTCCACCAAATCTACCGACTCCCACAGTCATCTGGACTACGCACTTCCTCCTACCCTGCCTCTTGCAATGACGCTATTCCCTACTATTCACCCCCCCCCCAACTTTTCCCAGCACACCACCTGGACTCACACCTAGACTACATTCCTTCATCTAGCTTCACAATTCGCAACTCTTCAATCCTTTTGTCTCACACCTGAGATGCCTGACCCGCTGAGCTACTCCAACACTTTGTGTCTTTTTTTGGTAAACCCGCACCTGCAGTTCCTTGTTACTACAGAAATTCCTGTCTCTGTTGCCATTATATCAAGTGTACTTTTATTGATCTGAAGTGAGTTGAGCCTTGTACCCAATTTACATTACACCTTGTGTCAGATACAGGGCACATGTTGACCCTGTGATGGAAACACACACTGTGACAAGTGGACAGAAAATCAGTGGGTGAGTCAAATCTGCAAGGTCCTGACATGACTTCAGAATGAGTTTCCATTGTAGCCTGATCACTCCCATTGATATTAGAATTCTTACAGAGAACCTAGCATAAACCAGCAGCTATTTCATACTGATTCCATGAACTGTACTCGTTATTGAATAAAATCATCAGATTTGGACACAGTAATTACTGCCTTTTGATGGACATCAAAGGTCTTTACAGGCAAAACACTGAGCCAATTATAATTAGACTGCAAAATAATTGACAGTTTTCTGTCCGTTTATTGGCAGCATATCTTCACTCTTGTTCTCTGTAAATATATTTCAGTAAGAATACCCACCAATCCACAGATTATGGAGGCACAAGAGACAGCAGAGGCTGAAATCTGGAGGGAAAAAAAAGCAGAAGTGCTGGAGGAACTCAGCAGGTCGGGTAGCATCTCAGGAGCAAATGGAAAGTTGACATTTTGGGGTCGTGACCCTTTATTTAGATCGTCAGATAATGTAATTGCAGATTATGTGGAACAATCGTCAGGAATTGTTAGCTATAACAATGATGAGAAGCTTGTGCTGCTTTAATTTTATATTCCACTTCCATGTCTCTTTGCGGACGGCAATGGTTAGGCAGTTCAGCAGAATCACCGGTGGATTGGGAGTATAAAATAAAATGGCCAGAATCTGAATCCTGTGTGTGTGGTTGAACTTTGGAATATAATGGAGGGTGAGTGAGAATATGAAGACAAAGCGACAGCACCGTAAGGAGAGAGAGAAGGGGGCTGGATGACTACCAACCACCACCAGTCTCCACTGCCCACGTTGCACCAAGGTGTGTGGATCGCGGATCGGCCTTTACAGACATCTGCAGACCCACAAGTAGACGACCCTATGGAGAGGAAGGGAGTGACCGCAAATGATCATGATGAAGGAGAGTGCATATAAAGACATTAGAAATACTTTTCCGAGTTAGGAATAAAAGCCTTCCTGTTAGTATTCAAAAAAAAATTAAATTAAGAGAAGGACATTATAATTTAAGTGGGTTGTGTATTTTCGAAACATGTGTCTCAGTTTTGGGAGTCAAATTATGGAACGGGCTCAGTGATGAGTTGAAATTTTGTAGCTCTCTGTCGAGTTTCAAAAAAGCCTTAAAATGTAAAATAATTAAGACTTATAATGTAAAATGATTAAAATGTAAAATAAGTAAGGATTACAATTTAGAGTAAATTTTATTTTTTTTCTTTCCTTTGTAATGCTGATATTCTGGGTTATTTTATGGATTGTATAGGATGGGCGAAAATAAGCTTTGTGGCTTCAGCCTATTCCTTTTTCGGTCATTGATTATGTGAACGTTGTGTGAAATGGATACAGTGTTGGTTCATATTCACACAGATTGTAAAGTTTGGTTCTTTTTAATGTATGACCGAAATAAACATATTCATTCATTCATGAATGAATGAGGTTCTACTGCAGTTGTACGGGGTCTTGGTGAGACCACACCTGGAGTATTGCGTACAGTTTTGGTCTCCAAATCTGAGGAAAGACATTCTTGCCATAGAGGGAGTACAGAGAAGGTTCACCAGACTGATTGCTGGGATGGCAGGACTTTCATATGAGGAAAGACTGGATAGACTCGGCTTGCACACGTTGGAATTCAGAAGACTGAGGGGGGATCTTATAGAAACTTACACAATTCTTAAGGGGTTGGACAGGCTAGATGCAGGAAGATTATTCCCGATGTTGGGGAAGTCCAGGACTCGGGGTCACAGTTTAAGGATAAGAGGGAAGACTTTTAGGACCGAGATGAGGAAATCATTTTTTACACAGAGAGTGGTGAATCTGTGGAATTCTCTGCCACAGAAGGTAGTTGAGGCCAGTTCATTGGCTATATTTAAGAGGGAGTTAGATGTGGCCCTTGTGGCTAAAGGGATCAGGGGGTATGGAGAGAAGGCAGGGATGGGATACTGAGTTGGATGATCAGCCATGATCATATCAAATGGCGGTGCAGGCTCGAAGGGCCGAATGGCCTAATCCTGCACCTATTTTCTATGTTTCTATGTTTCTATGAAGGAGAGTGAAAATAGGACAGAGGATGAACGAGATTGTGGCAGTGCAAGTGAAAGGTTTGATAGTAATCACTCTGGTAGTAATGAAGGTAGACGCAAAATGCTGGAGTAACTCAGCAGGACAGGCAGCATCTCTGGATAGAGGGAATGAGTGATGTTTCGGGTCGAGGCCCTTCAAGAAAGAGGGAGTTACAGAGATGGGTGTAAGAGATCAAAAGGGATGCAGATGAAGGAAAATGTAAAATAGACCATTGTTAGCTCAGAGAAGGTGACAACCAAGCAGAGATACCATGTAATCAGAGGGACAGTCTAACTGGTTGGATAACTGGGAAGGGGGAGGGATGGAGAGAGAGGGAAAGCAAGGGTTACTTGAAGTTTGAGAAATCAATATTCATACCGCTGGAGTTAGTAATGTTAGTGCTGTTGGTTAGTAATAAAACAATTTTTCTGTCTCAGTATGTCATGTGTAGGTGGGTAAGACCAAGACATTGAGGAGATCTAGGGCATTCATCCATCACACCCACTGCACCATTTCAATAAAATCAGGACTAATCTTTTACCTCAACACCTTTAATAACTCATGCAGCACGGTTGCGCAGTGGTAGAGTTGCTGCCTTGCAGAGCCAGAGACCTGGGTTCAATCCTGACTATGGCTGCTGACTGTACGGAGTTTGTACCTTCTCCCCGTGACCTGCGTGGATTTTCTTCAGTTTCCTCCCACAATCCAAAGATGTACAGGTTTGCAGGTTAATTGGCTTGATATAATTGTAAATTGTCCCTAGTGTGTGTAGGATAGTGTAAGTGTGCAGGGATCGCTGGTCGGCACGAACTCGGTGGGCCGAAGGGCCCTTTTCCGTGTGGTATCTTTAAACTAAACTAAACTCTGGAAAAAACTTGATTCCCTTCATACCTAAACCCAGATGATCTCAGTCTTAAATATACTCAACAAGCAAGAGTCTGTGGCTCACTAGGTAACATATTCCAACATATTTCTTATTTTAATCTTCAATAGCCGACTATTATTTTGAAACTGCAGCACGTGGCTCTGGAAACCCAGCCGGGGGAAATGTCATCTCCCTGTCTACCCAGTCAAGCCCCTTACAAATTTCAATGATTATCTCTCAATCTTTTGAATTCTAAAATACAAAGATCCCAGTTCCTTAAGCTTCCCTCGTTGAACAAAGTCCCAAGGCAAGGTTTAGAACCTGCCTTTGTTGCATTTCCTCTACCAGAAGTACAGGCTTTGCTCAGCTGGGAGACCCAATTTGTACATAATATTCCAGTGCAGATTCACCAGGGCCCATTGTAATGGAAATGCAGTCAAAATGTTGTGTATACTGGTCCGAATCATACGTGGAGTGTGGGAATTTGAATCAGAATGGATAGGGTCTGAATCTGGACTTTGGAATGTAATAAGGAACAAGAAAAAAGTATTGTTTACTTTTCTAATTGCTTGCTGTACTTTAAGTGTGTTTTTTTTAATATATACAAGGACACATAGATCCCTCTGAACAGGATATCCTGTTGATAGTTGGTACATGTGACAATCTCAAAAAAACTTCCCGCACAGTCACAGATAAAAATACCATCAAATCTGCAAACTGGTGGAATCAGCATTGCTTTGCCAGACATTTTGCATTATTAAACCCATAAATGGTTTTCCTCCTACACATGAGTTGCAGTGGGGTGGGGTGCTGAATCAAAATGTCTCATCCAGGCTGTGGAGATCAACCACTGTGGCCCTTGTTGCCAGGCTAGAAGGATGATGACTTAATGTCTCCCCATTTGCACCAGAAGCCATTATGCCGCGGAGTGTGTCGAGGTTGGGATTAGAGTCAAAGCCTCTTAAGGTAAATTCCCTGGAGGATTTTGGAAGACTGGGGAAGTCATGCATTATGTAACCAAGCCATACACAGCAACTGTAACTACTGGCCTATGCTGCATTAGCACAAGCATTTCAATGATCAATTGATCAATGAACGATGTATTCTCAAAGCTTGAGACTCTGAGAGCTCACACACCATCTTAATACAACTATTCTTCACTCAAGGCTGCCCTAATCATTGCCAATGAAGAGCCTAAAGGGAAAAGGTAACCCTGGAAATTGATAACCTCATCATGCGAAGAAATAGCCAATGCAACCCAGTGAATGAACTGTTTGCACAATTCTCTAGTTCCGTCTCGGTGAGTATCTCACAAGGTTATGGGCTCAACTTCCACTTCACAGAGCCAAGCCTTATTATCCAGGCTGATGTTCCTAATGTTGGAGGAGCCTCTTTCAGATGAGATGTTAAATCATTGCTCAACATCGTCTTTCATGTGGAGGTGACATTTTAATTGGCACTTTGAAGAAGTGCTGCCGGCTTCCTCCCATATCTGGCCTATGTATACCACTCATTGAATGCTCCTGGAAAAAACAGAGCGTTAATTTATTGTGGTTTCTGAGAGTTTCTACATTTCAACAGGAGCTACACTTAGTTTAGTTTAGTTTAGTTTAGAGGGACAGCACGGAAACTCATACTCGCAGCATGGTCGTCACGAGGTCGTAAGTAGGTCGTAGATAGGTCATGATGCTAGTCGTAGGTACTCGTGGCATCAAGTAGGTCGGGGCGTTTTTTCTAGCCTGATGAGAAATGTCCACGAGTAAAAAAGGTCGTGAATTAGGTCGTGAAAGTGGGACAGGCCCTTAAGGCAGCAACTCTACCGCTGTGCCACCGTGCTGCCCAAATGCCGTACACTTCAAAAATATAGTAAAGAGAAATCCTGATGCCAAGCAAAATGTTGACAAATTAATTTGCTTTTATTTCTTTTCTTTCATCTCCATCTCACATTCCTGATGATCACATTCCTGACGGGGATTCCTCTCTGCTGGACATTGTTCAGTTTCTCTGCAAAGCTGCTGTCACGTGCAGCCATGCACCCGAGCGCTGCCTGTGTGATGGATGGTGCCAGCTCCAACCTTTACTGGCAAACATTAAGTCAAATGTGGGCAGCGTGAGTAATAACTAGCGGCAGTTCCATGAGGTTTCAAACAATGCAGCTCAGTACGACTGCTTTCAGTTGCAAATGAGAATGGTGATAGTTCTCCTCCATATGACGCCACCCATGAACAAGGTCACAGAAGTCCCACCCTCAGCAATTCTATTCCAGGTAAGAGTGTGTGCACTGCAGAGTGTGGTTTTTATAAAATTCGAATATTCAGGACTTTAGCTCCAGGCGTTTACATGTTGCTGAATCAGAAAGTGGCCAAGTGAGTGGACATGAACACCTGAGCTTGCAGGAGACACCTGCAAATATCCTCTCTCACAATGCTACTGCCTTAGTAGTAGTCCTGCCTCATCCCACATGCTGATATTAGTGAGTGCAGGCTAACAATGGGTGAGGACAGAGGGTCAGAGATCCAGGTAATTGGTTGCTGCACTATCTTTCAGACAGTGAGCTTAGGGGCTGGTCTGGGGCAGGGAGAAAATAATTGGAGCAAAATACTGCTGGTGATGGAAATCCACAAAGGGCATGTGTATTGTGTGTTCTTTATCATTGTACCACTGCTGGCAAATTCATTTCACTTGCACATTATGTGCAATGTGACGAATAAAACCGTATTGTATTGTATTGTATTGTATTGAAGAGGGGGAGAACCAGAGTCAATGCTTCAGGTCAGAGACTTTCAATCCGAACTGGAAAAGCAAGAAAACGCGTGCTTTTGAAGTAGAGGGTGGGGAGAACAGTGATAGGGTGCAGACCAAAACTGACAGCAGCTTTAAATGTGTGGGAAGGAACTGCAGATGCTGGTTTACACCGAAGATAGGCACAAAATGCTGGAGTAACTCAGCAGGACAGGCAGCATCTCTGGAGAGAAGGAATGGGCGACGGTTCGGGTCAAACTCTTCATGTAGCTTTAAATACTTGCAGTTAAAGATAGAAAAAGTAATACTAGAAATAAATTGAAGTGGGAAGCTACATCTGTGAAGAGAGAAAAATTGCAGGTTACCATTTTAATTTGGGAGTGTTTGAGTCATGGAGCCATGCAGCATGGAGACAGGTCTGTCAGCTTGCAATGTCCACAACAGTCATCATGTACTAATGTCAGAAATAAAACTCCAAGTCAGAGAAGCAATGGGCAGTCTGTGCAGATATTTATGAGATATTTTACATGGAGCTCTTAAAGCTCTTAAAGATTGCGGAGTCAAGGGATATGGGGAGAAGACAGGAACGGGGTACTGATTGTGGATGACCAGCCATGATCACAGTGAATGGCGGTGCTGGTTCAAAGGGCCGAATGGCCTACTCCTGCACCTATTGTCTATTGTCTATTGTCTCCTCTCCCATATTTTCAGACAGGCCAGTTAAAAATTACGGTAAATTCTCTGTCAGAATTGGTTGTGTAAAAGCACAAAAATCACAGTGCTCAGAGCTGGTCTCTGTGTAACAGTTCAGAATCGCTGGTGCGACTGTTCGAGAACTGCAGTCGGGGTGCATTAATGTGTCACTGTGCTAATATTTATCTGATGTTGTCGCCCCTGTGATCTCTGCACCGTGCTCTCGCTGTTAAAAAAAAATACTCCTTATCTTCTTCTCGGACATCTCAAGTGAAAGCTGCTGACCAACCTGCATAGTCCGTTAGTGTTGGGCAGGAGAAATAGGGTAAACATTTACCCGCTTGTAACACACAAATAAGTTTCCATCTCGACCATGAAATCAGCTCACGCAAAGTAATGAGTCTTGCTTCTGCCCAATCGACCCATCTTGGCTTGAACTGAATGCTGGGCAGAAAGCCCATCCGAGTCTATTTGACTTTCCAATCGCTTCCTGTCACGATTGGGTCTTGGTTTCTAAGCTGGCTGCAGTTAATAGAAACATAGAAACATAGGATATAGGTGCAGGAGTAGGCCATTCGGCCCTTCGAGCCTGCACCGCCATTCAATATGATCATGGCTGATCATCCAACTCAGTATCCTGTACCTGCCTTCTCTCCATACCCCCTGATCCCTCTAGCCACAAGGACCACATCTAACTCCCTCTTAAATATAGCCAATGAACTGGCCTCAACTACTTTCTGTGGCAGAGAATTCCACAGATTTACCACTCTCTGTGGTATGGAGTTTTAGACTCATTGACTCATATGAGATGGAAGCAGGCTATTCGGCATCCAGATCCTCCCCAACCAGTGGACACAGATAGAAATCCCATTTTATGGCACTTGCCCCAGAGTCTGCTATGCCTAAGTCATCCAAGGTTTTGTCTGGGTACTTCTTAAATGCTGACAGTGCCTCTGTCTCCACTATTTACACAGGCAAAGTACACCAGGCATTCACCACCCACCCGATAAAAATTGGCTTTCTTAGATCCTTTTTATACCTGTTATGCTTTACCCCAAACGAATGCCGCTCTCATATGAGAAAAAGGCTTCTGCAGTCTACCCTATCTATATTCCTCACAATTTTGTGTGCTTCAAACATGTTTCCTCCGAAACTCTGCCACTCCAGGGATAACAGACTTAGCCTCCCCAGTCTGTCCTCATAACTAAAACATTCCATCCTCGGGTAACTTCCAAATTAATCTCCTCTGCATTTTCTCCAATGCATTCACATCATTCCTATAGCATGGTGATCAGTTCCCATAGCATGTTTAAGAAAGAACTACAGATGCTCGAAAAATCAAAGGTAGACAAAAATGCTGGAGAAACTCAGCGGATGAGGCAGCATCTATTGGAGCGAAGGAATAGGTGTCGTTGCGGGTCGAGACCCAGAAAGCATCTATGGAGCGAAGAAACAGGCGATGTTTCGGGTCGAGACCCTTCCGGGTCTCGACCCGAAACGTCAAATAGAAACATAGAAACATAGAAATTAGGTGCAGGAGTAGGCCATTCGGCCCTTCGAGCCTGCACCGCCATTCAATATGATCATGGCTGATCATCCAACTCAGTATCCCGTACCTGCCTTCTCTCCATACCCTCTGATCCCCTCAGCCACAAGGGCCACATCTAACTCCCTCTTAAATATAGCCAATGAACTGGCCTCAACTACCCTCTGTGGCAGAGAGTTCCAGAGATTCACCACTCTCTGTGTGAAAAAAGTTCTTCTCATCTCGGTTTTAAAGGATTTCCCCCTTATCCTTAAGCTGTGACCCCCTTGTCCTGGACTTCCCCAACATCGGGAGCAATCTTCCTGCATCTAGCCTGTCCAACCCCTTAAGAATTTTGTAAGTTTCTATAAGATCCCCTCTCAATCTCCTAAATTCTAGAGAGTATAAACCAAGTCTATCCAGTCTTTCTTCATAAGACAGTCCTGACATCCCAGGAATCAGTCTGGTGAACCTTCTCTGCACTCCCTCTATGGCAATAATGTCCTTCCTCAGATTTGGAGACCAAAACTGTACGCAATACTCCAGGTGTGGTCTCACCAAGACCCTGTACAACTGCAGTAAAACCTCCTTGCTCCTATACTCAAATGTATTCCTTCGCTCCATAGATGCTGCCTCACCCGCTGAGTTTCTCCAGTTCCAATAGCATGGTGATGGAACATTCAATGTTGCACTTGAGGTCTGCCCAATGTTTTATATCGTTGGAGTATAATCCTCATATTCTTATATTCAATGCCTTGATAATACATGCCTTGGACAGGTACATGGATAGAACATGTTTAGAGGGATCTGGGCCAAATGTAGCCAGGTGGGATTAGTGTAGATGGAGCCTTGGTCAGCATGGGCATGTTGGGCCGAAGGGGCTGTTTCCATGCTGTATATGACTCTATGATTCTAATGAAGGCCAGTTTTCCATATGCCTTCTTATCTACCTACACTGCCACCTTCACGGATCTTTGGACTTATAAACCAAGGTGGCTCTGTACCTCATTAATCCCTGGGACGTTCCTATTCATGGTGCATCACCTCACACATCAGAATTAAACTCTATCCAGCCACCGATATCATCCTGTAGCCTACAACTATTCTCCACACCTTCAACAACTCCATCCCTGTTCAATCGGCGACCTTACTGATCATGCCTCAAAAAAAAATCAATATCCAAATCAGTCATGTATAATATAAACAACAAAAGTCCCAGCATTGATCTCTTTGGAATTCCACGTCACTGGTATCCTATCACAAAAACAACCCATCAGTCTGAAGAAGGGTCTCAACCCAAACAGTCACCTGTTCCTTTACTCCCGAGATGCTGCCTGACCCGCTGGGTTACTCCAGCATTTTGTGTCTATCTTCTACCATCATTCTCTTGCTCCTATTACCAAGTCAAATTTCAGATCCAATTTAACAATCTGCCCTTAATCCCATGAAGCCTAACCTCTTGGACGAGTCTCTCCTGTGGAACTTTGTCAAAGGCCTTATTGATGTCCATGTAAATCATATCTACTGCACAGCTCTCGACAATACACTTGGTTATCTCTTCACAAGATTCACTCGGATTGATCAGATAGGATCTACACTTGACAAAGCTATGCTGGCTATCTCTGATTCTCTGCTTAGAATTTTTCTTCAGCCTGGTTATACACTTTTAACACTTTTAATCAGGTTGCCAGTTTGCTTATTTATGGAAGCAAGTTGCTATCTGACAATAGAAAATCAATGAGGCAAGACATTTATAGGGGACATCTGGAGCTGAAGAAGACTGGTTCTCATTAATTTGATAGAAGATTAACGATTGCAATTTAAAGATTTAGCACCAGGAATTTAGTAGGAACCTAATTTAAAAAGTCAGTTAACGAAGTAATTAAACACTAAACTGACCAATACTGAGTTTCTGGCTTGGCTTGCAACACTGCTGACCTCACCTCAGGTGCAATGACTGCAGTGTTTCCTGTTTTCCTGAAACGCCACAAATACTTTCCATTGACACAGACTATCGTTGTATTGTACAGTTAAGGAATATGGATAGGTGATGTTTCAGGTCAGGACCAGTCTGAAGAAGGATGGCCTATCCATGTTCTCCAGTTTGGTTTGTGTTTGTATGTGTAAATAATTAGGTATCGTATATAATGTGTAAATAATTAACTGGTGGTATAATAATAGATGGTTTGCATGGGTTTGGAACTGGGTGTATGGAACAAGTTGCCGGAGGAGGTAGTTGAGGCAACCTTTATGAAAGTTATTCAGGTACATGGATAGGACACGTTTAGTGGGATGTTGGCCAAACGCAGGCAGGTGGGACTAGTCAAGATGGGATATGTTGGTTAGTGTGGCAGGTTGGGCTGTATGGCTCTACCTATGACTAATACAAATTTACTGTGATACATGTGTATAATTGTCACTTTTTATTTATATAGCACATTTAAAAAACAGCTCTCATTGGCCAAAGTGCTTTACATTGGTATAAGAATAGTATAACAAACAACAGTGGTTCATAGATTAAATACAAACATCACTACATACATATAGCCCTCGCTCAGAGGACGTCAAGAAAGGCTTGGGAGTAGAGATCTCGACTTAAATGAGTCGATGGTGGGGGCAGTTCTGAATATGCAGTATGGCTCTACATTATACGGCATAACTTTGATACATCGTTGTAACTTCCACTGATATTTAGAGGAGACACAAGAGACTGTAGATGCTGGAATCACGAGCAAAAACCAAACTTTTGGAGGAACTCAGGAGATCAATCTCACCCACTGATACTGAGCTGGCTGTTGATTGCCTTCAGGAAAGTATGATCTGTTGGCAACACTGTCCGTGTTTCTTCTCTTAATGAACAGCAGCACAAAAGAGCCTGCAGATACTACACAGGCCATTATCTCCCCACACATTCCTCCTTGCTACAAGTCGCGAGTCCCCAAAGGTGCTTTGGGCCGTATATCACATCTGGGTGTTGGGCAGTGAGTCAAACTCCATTACTGGAAAAAAATGAACTCATTTAAGTAAGTTAAGAGCCTGCTCATTAAATCATTCCTCACCATAACCTTTCTGAGGGGTATCTTATTAATTGGAAGTGTTCCATTATCCTTCAAAGATAATGGACTTTGCAGTTTTTTAAAATAATTGAATATTAAAGAACATGTACATTCAAATTTTAAGTAGGCCATCAAAAACTAATTTAAAATATAAAATACAATTGAACTGGTTCCAGGAACATCCCCAGTTTCAACTCTGATCAAAGAAAAAACATGTTCATAAAAACTGCCGGGTTAGTTGTTAAATTTGGAAAAGTAATGTCCTCCACCGCTGAACTTCACTCAGGCATCCACTTCTCCTGAAGGCACTGGCTCAAACTGAGCTACAGGTCCCTCTACACCTTGGCTCTCATTGGAATTGTGGTACGACTACCTGAAGGAGCTAGCTCTCACCGGGTGGAGATCTTCCCCTCTATCTTCTCGGATTCAACCAGAAGCAATCCCACGAGCTTTTCTGCCCCAAAACAGAAGTGTGATGAACACAAACTGAAGCAGATTTTGGACTGGAGTTTCCGCCATGTGACGCGTACATTTCCTGCACCTCTGGACAAAAGCTTTAAACTCACTGGAGAAGGAGATTGTTCATGAAGGTTTCAGTGCAACTTTGGAGTGAAATAACAATCCTTTCTTTCACCTTCCATGAAATTTTCGCAACTGAAAAATCTTCTCTTCCCCTCCCCTCTCCTTTCAGTGTTTTGAAGGCACCATTCCTTTTTCACCATTCCTTCTCTCCGGAGATGCTGCCTGTCCCGCTGAGTTACTCCAGCATTTTGTGTCTACCCTCGATTTAAACCAGCATCAGCAGTTCTTTCCTACACATATCCCTATTTGAATCTTTGGTCCACTCCTCTGTCTCTACCCACCACTCCTCTTCTCACTTCAGTTTTCCATGCAACTGCAGGAGATGCAACACCTGTCTTTTCTCCTCTTTCCTTTCCGCCATTCAAAGACCAAACATTTCTTCCAAATGAAAAGTTTGGAAAAACTACCTTGTCTTCTGTTTTATTTCAGACCGCCAGCATCTGCAGCATTTTTTGGGTTTTGTGCTCTCTGCCGGGATTGATGTGGCGGAGTGAGCTGTAGAAGGAGTCACTTGTCGCTTTGTCTTCCAATTCCTGCTTCCCAGTCACCAGAAAATACCTTATCATTCACTGCCCATGTACTCTGTAATGGCAAACCCAATGATCCCAGGCGATTTCTCCTCAAGATGCCATGGTTTGTGCATGTGATGTGTCTCCTTTCAGCTGAGGCAAATGGTGGTTCAGTGCCACCTTCTGCAAGGGAGAGGGAGGAGAGCTACAGCTTGGGGCATCATTTCAGGCACTGATCCCTTGATTCCACTCCTTCCATTAGCATTTCACTGGCCCACAGATATATATATATATATAGACGAGATTTAGATAGCCAGTCGGTACCGATAGTCTGAAGAAGGGTTTCGGCCCGAAACGTTACCTATTTCCTTCGCTCCATAGATGCTGCTGCACCCGCTGAGTTTCTCCAGCATTTTTGTGTACCTATATATATATATATATATGTGTATGTGTGTGTGGGAACGAACTGCAAATGCTGGTTTAAACCAAAGATAGACACAAAAAGCTGGAGTAACTCAGCGGGACAGGCAGCATCTCCGGATAGAAGGAATGGGTGACGTTTTGGGTTGAAACCCTTCTTCAGACTGAAAATAAGATGTTGATTGCTACCTTTAAAGAGTAACAAAGTGTATGAAAAGTCTGGACTAATGACATTGGGATAATTTGGTGCCACATGACTGCATCTTTGTCAGCATTTTAGATCATAAGGGCATAAGATCACAAAACATAGGAGCAGAATTAGGCCCTTCAGCCCATCGTGTCTGCTCCACCATTCAATCATGGCTGATTTATCTTTCCCTCTCAACCATTCACCTGCCTTCTCCCTGTAACCTTTGACACCCTTATTAATCAAGAACCTACCAATCTCTACTTAAAAATACCCAATGAATTGCCCTACACAGTCACCTGTGGCAATGAATTCCACAGTTTTTACCACCAGCTAAAGAAACTCTTCCTCATCTCCATTCCATATGTGCGCCCTGTTATTTTGAGGCTGTGCCCTCTGCACCTAGACTCTCCCACAAGGTCCGTTTTCATGGACAACCGGATATCTTGGTCAAGGTTCTGGACATTCTCTAGCTCCCCTTAGCCCTTATACTGAGTCCACGTTCCCAGCTTTTCTGCAAACTATTCCTAAGTCAGGAAAGCTGTTAAGAAAATGGCCTGGTGTTTGTACCTCCCTTCTCCCTTCTCTCTCTAATAACCTGTCCACCTAAATGGAATCAATTCCCTTCATCATTTGAAACACCTCAATCACTTCACCTTGAGGTCTGGACATCTCAGCAAAGCACCGATAGCCAGCTGGATAGGAATATGAATGAAGGATTTCTCCAATTAAATGCCACTCACGCTACAGTGATTTAACAGTTGGGAATTTGTATAGACTAAATGAAACACTTTGACAGACCTTAACTGCGAGCTGGTCTCTATTATTCAGCAATGCTCAATACTCTTTTTATCATAAGATTGAAAAATGGTGCCTATTAAGCAATTAAAAATTGACATGTATCAAATCTCGCAGGTAATTAAACTACCATTGGACACCCAATTATATTCCTTAGCATCCAGCAACTATGAGGTAAAACTGGCTCTGCAAACTTAAAATGGTGGAAATATCCAGGCAACGTGCATTGGGAGAGTGGGGACAAGTTAATGGTACAGTACTATGACCTTTCGTCAGACAAAACGCTATCGACCCAAAACGTTAAGCTGGTATCTCTCTCCACAGACTCTGATCCCCTGAGCCTTTCCACCATTTTTCATTCTTATTACAGATTTACAATGTCTGCAATATTCTACTTTTGAAAGTTAAACCCTATTGATTATTGAGATAGAGCTCTGGAAAATTAATTGGTCCTTCAGGAATGTCTGCAGTTCGTCATCTCCACAAACTTGGAATTAGAAACACTCACAAAAGATACCAAGAAACCAGAATATGGTAACTGCTCCAACAGCCAAAATTGCCTCACTCCCTCTCACTTGAATTCCATTGATCCTTCTTATCTCAATCCTAAATGGCCAACAACTGTTCTCAAAATGTGTCTCCATCCCTAGACTCCTCAATCAGGGGAACATCCTCCCTGCATTTTCCCTGTTAGGCTCTTTCAGATGTTTGTAACTTTCCACAGTGATTTGATGCCAGGGGATAAAATTAAACCCATTCCAATAAAAATGGAGATTTGCCTGTCCAAAATCTGAATATTATAAATTAAAATGCATTTCAGTCCTGAGGATGGCATTGCAAATTTAATCTCTATATCTTAATACAACAAATATATCTCTGACTTGACCAAGATTTCACATTAAGTGAACCTGATGTATGAGGTGTGGGACACTTTAAATTTTACTTTTGTCCTGTTGACAAGGTGTGCGATTTCTGGAATTAACCTGAAAATGAATCTATTAGATTCACAATGAGAAGTTCCACAGTGGAGAAGTCAATCACCAGCTGGTTCTGTCTGAATAACCGCTAATCTGCTTCCTGAGTTGTCACCATCTCAGACAACCTGATCATTTGAAACATCCTTCATGGGCACCGAGGAATTCTCTGCGGAATTCTTGGAAGAATTAAAACATCTCATCTCTGTTTTCAATCTCCTTCATCTATGCTTCTTGGCACTCCTATTTCCACTAATTTGAGAAACAGCTGAGATCTCTCTGCTCCTCCAATATTGGTCTCTTGGGATGTCCTCGTTTTTAAAAAATCTCTCTGGTAAAGGAAGAGAGCAAAATAAGCAAGAAAGTTGCGTTAAACTTTTCTAAGATATTCGTTCGGTCTCAGCTTGGAGAGCGCGGAGAAGAGAATTATTGGGTTTAGGAGCCAGATTTGTGAAGAGAGTTGAGAAGATAGGATTCTTCTTCTCAGACCAAAGAAAGAGCAGGCGGTAGAGGTGATACAAATCAGGAAGCAGTAAGGAGATACTATTTTCAATAGCTGAAAGGCTGGTACTGGAGACATAGCTAAAATACGACTGGCAAAATAACCCAAAGTGTCACACAAAAACATTTATTGGACAATAATAAAAAGTATGTACTGTAACTGTGGACTGAAAAGCAGTGTCTGAAGATGTGGCAGAAACAGATTGAATTGTAACACTGATGAGAGAACTGGAGAAATACTTGAAGGGTTAAACAAAATGCAGGTCGATGAGAAAAAGGAGAAAGTGGGGTGATATGTCTAACTAAAAAGCCTCACAAACAAGATGGAACAACTGTGTGCATCTGTTGCATCTGTTGCATCCGTCAATGATTCCTTGATAATAATGAGTAATATATATATACGCAATGTACATAGTGGGTCTATCGAAACACTCTCCCCAAAAGGAAATAGGTTTAAAGATTGATGTTTTCTACTTACACTGTACATATAAAAAATAATAACCAGAACATTGGATGGTTTGGCCCCAAAATTAATTTCTATTCACACTTCACCCTCTCAATTTTCCATTTCTTTATGTATTGTGTATATATATATATATAGCAATGTTACAAAATTTTGAGATTTAAAAAATCAAGTCTGTAATTTATCCCATCAGATAAAGCATAAAAATAAGTTTAATTTGACACCTAATTCACTTTCATATCTTCAGTATTAAAAAAGTTATGGCCATTTTCATACTCGGAAATTAGCATCTTGTTCCCTATTGCTTTTCCATTGACTTAACACAAAAGCTGTGATCGAGGACAGTCAAAAGCCCATAACTTTCTTAAAAATTAAGAGAACTGAAAGACATTTTCAGTTATTATAGATTGAAGCATTCTGAAACAAATATGAAACAATCTTACTTAGATGACATGAAATTAAAGCATATAATTAGTTAGTTACCTAATTGTAGCTAATTACAAAATTCAATTACTAGATCTAAACATTATCAATTTCTTAAGAATAGATTAACATTGTAAAAATGTGAATTAAAGGCCTCTTAAGGAGAACGTTTATACATAAAAATAAAGCACTTTCGTTTACCTGTCCCGTGTGTGAAATCCGTCCCCGTTGTTGGCGTTGACGGGTTCAGAAGATGATTTTAAAATGGTTCCAACGCTGAACTTGTCGGGAGATTTTTAAAACAAAATACTCAAAACGCCCCTCGGAACGATTCTTCCGCAAACGCTTGTACTCCAACAAAATATAATTCAGGACAAGGTAGGAGAAACCGCGTTTTAACCCCGCCCCCCCCTTAAAGGCGCCAAAATCGCGCACACGGCCAGTGACAGAATTACAGCGCGACTGAAGGCAAGTATTGTAACATACCTAATATATATATATATATATATATGATAGGAGCAGAATTAGGCCATTTGGCCCATCAAGTCTACTCCGCCATTCAATCATGGCTGATCTATCTCTCACTCCTAACCCCAATCCCCCTCCTTCTCCCCATAACCCCTGACACCCGTACGAATCAAGAATCTATCTCTGCCTTAAATATATCCATTGACTTGGCTGCTACAGCCTTTTGTGGCAATGAATTCCACAGATTCACCACCCTCTGACTAAAGAAATTCCTCCTCGCCTCCTTCCTAAAAGAACGTCCTTTAATTCTGAGGCTATGACCTCTGGTCCTAGACTCTCCCACTAGTGGAAACATCCTCTCCACATCCACTCTATCTAAGCCTTTCACTATTTTGTATGTTTCAATGACACCCGCTCATTCTTCTAAACTCCAATGAGTACAGGCCCAGTGCCGTCAAACGCTCATCATATGTTAACCTACTCATTCCTGGGATCATTCTTGTAAATGTGGCTGGTGTGAGTTGCAGTGGATAGACACAAAATGCTGGAGTAACTAAGCGGGCCAGGCAGCATCTCTGGATTGAAGGACTGGGTGACGTTTTAGCTCATATATGGAAGGGTAAGGTGTAAGGGGAGGGTAACATTTACCTTTCCATATCTCTGTGTGTCCCCCTCCCCTGACTCTCAGTCTGAAGAAGGGTCACGACCCGAAACGTCACCCTTTCCTTCTCTCCAAAGATGCTGCCTGTCCCGCTGAGTTACTCTTCCACTAGTGGAAACATCCTCTCCACACCCACTCTATCCAGGCATTCTCGAGGTGTTTATCGTCATTTATTGTTCCTTAGCTGGCCTTGGAAATTGATCGCGAGTACTCAGCTTGATTCGCTGCAGTTTATGTTGTGGTCGCACAGACCTGCCAGAGATTGAATGATTTGCAAGCTGGTCAATCAATGAAAATTACATCCTCATTAATCGCCCATATTATGAACAACTGTAGATGCTGAGTTTCATTCCACTTCTGTCAAACTCAATTGAAATGATTTGTCATTCAGAAAACAATTGACGCTCCTTGGGAAAGGGACGTAATCCCTCAAACCCAGAAACCAGTGACAAAAGGTGAGATAGATTAGGAAGTGGCAAGAAGCCTGCAGATTGCACAAGGAAAATTAATGGATCATGTTCGGCGAAATTATTTCCACGGAATGATTCCTTTTTCTGCCAGTCTTAGTCATTTGTTGTCTGTCTAGGTTCGAAGATGGAAGGAACTGCCATCCTTTCAGACGTGTTCAAAGGGTTCCAAAACACCACTTCTGATGGGATATGAATGAAAATACATCGTTGATGAACAGAAGGTTCTTCCAATCAGCCTGACATTTGCAATTGTTGAACATTATCTGGACCTCCCCGTGGTCACCCCTGTCAACTGACCTCAGTCAGGCAAACGACAACAAACAGAGACAGCAGCAGAATTAACAACGAACGAACAACAACAGCTTGCAGCCTTAATGCAACCTCAGTCGCCGCAGCTTGGCGCCAACCCGGAGCATGCACCCTTTTTAGGGCGGCCACCTACGGATGTCGAACCGGATGGCGTCATCCTGCTGCAGCTGAATGTAAGGATTCAGCTGGAGGGCGTTACATAACTTCTGCTGCCTCAAATGCAAGAAGAAGAACATTATCTGGACCTTTTCCAAGTTCAGAATATTGTACATTATATCGGGGTAACCAAAACAGAGTGTGGTCCCCTGGATAGACACAAAATGCCGGAGTAAAGGGCGTGTCGCACTTGGGCATCATTTGTGCGTAATTTACGCAACATCATTTACGCGCGCATTGTGCTTGGTGGCGTAGGCAGTGACGCGCGGTCGCTCGCGGCGCCCCAGGATTTTGGGATGTACAAAATCTTCGCGTGCCATCTGCGTGACGCGCAAGTGGGACAGGCCCTTTACTCAGCGGGACAGGCAGCATCTCTGGATAGCAGGAATGGGTGACGTTTAGGGTCGAGAGATCAAAGGGGACAAGGATAAAGGAAAATGTAGATCATTGTCAGGTGACAATGAGGCACACAATCAGTAAAATGGTTCATCTTTGTTGTAAACCAGCCTCTGTAATTCCCTCCTACACATGTACAGTAGGCCCCTGAATTTGGTCAGAGCAGAGGCCTTCACAAGATGATTAGTACCGGTATCAGGGGTTATGGGGTGAAAGCAGGAGAATGGGGTTGAGAGGGAAAGATAGATCAGCCATGATTGAATGGCGGAGTAGACTTAATGGGCTGAATGGCCTAATTCTGCTCCTAGAACATGAATGAGTTGCCACCTATGTGTTGTTTGGGTCAAAATGATCAAAGTGAAAAGTAGGCTTTGGTACAAAGCTTTTGCCACTGTCTTTACTCATTGACTTCTTGACATTCTGTCTATGAAATGGATGATAAACCTAATCATTATTCAGTAACTTCTATCGGCACCAGAATAATTCCATCACTGATTATTAACAAGACCCAAAATCTAGCTCACTGACCTGTATTGTTAGCTCTTCACATGATGCCCGACGAGCGGTGTGTTTGAGCATTTATTACTCTTATCTGCTTTAAAAATAAATGTTCATAGTTCTATTGCCAATGGCCTTCCAAGCTGATTAACCTACAAACCCGTACGTCTTTGGAGTGCGGGAGGAAACGGAAGATCTAGGAGAACGCAGGTCACAGGGAGAACGTACAAACTCCGTACGGACAAGCACCCGTAGTCAGGATCGAACCCGGGTCTCTGGCGCTGTAAGGCAGCAACTGTTCCGCTGCTCTACCGTGCTGCCCCCTGTTTCAGAATGCTTAGTCTCTGAACTGGTCGCCACAGAATGCACGTGGCTGATCCTGCTTAGTTTATGCTCAGTGGTGATTCTGAGAATGTTAACGGTTGGGGGAGGGATTTGCCAGTGGCGGTGCGGTGTGATATGAAGCCGAGCTCGTTGGCCACACTCCTTGTTTGGAGAGATTGCAAAGGGAGTGGTGCACCCTGCATCAGCGTGCAATCCGCCCCATTTCTGACATGGCGGAGAGATGGCCACTGATGCAGGAGATAAAGCTCTCCCTGTAGAACACTTGCACTCATATTCTGTGTTTGAGATAATTGGTCTCCAATAAACAAAACCATCTTCCTCCGTCACGCAATACTCCAATTCACTTCCTATTCATTTTGGTGTTCCCAGGGCTACTTGATATCACACTTGAACAAATGCTGTCCAGGCGCCAAGGGCAATTGCTCACACTTCACCTCCAGAATTCAGTTCCTGTCTGCATTTACACCAGAGCTGCAATATCTGGTGCTGAGTGGTCCTAGCAGAACACATACTGAGCTTCAGTGAGCAGGTTATTGGTAGGCATGTGTTGTTCCATAGCAATATCAGTGACATTTTTCCATCATTTCACTGATGACTGAGAGTAGATTGATTGATCCTATTTTTGGTGGACATGACATACCTCGGCAATTTTACACATGGCCAGGTAGACGTAAGTGTTGTAATTGTTCCGGAGCGGCTTGGCTAGAGGTGCAATTACTTCTGAAGTGCAGGCTTTCAGCTCTGCAGCCCAGAAATTGTCTGGTCACGTAGCTTTTATTGTTTCCAGTGTCCTCACTTGATATTGCGATGAGTGAATCAAAATTGGCCGATGCACCAGTAATGATGTCAAGCCCAGCAGGAGGCTGAGATCAATCATCCACATGCTAGACAAAAGATGGAAGCAGTAACTCCAACCTTTAACTTCCACGTTCATCTGCTGATAAAGCTGATGTCAGAAGGGAGGAGCTTCACGCAGAGCATAAACTTGTTGGGATTCAATGAAATTCTACATAATTCTTATGTTCACAAGTGATAGGAGCAGAATTAGGCCATTCGGCCCATCAAGTCTACTACCATTCAATCATGGCTGATCTATCTCTCCCTTCTAACCCCATTCTCCTGCCTTCTCCTCATAAGCCCTGACACCCATACTAATCGAGAATTTATCTATCTCTGCCTTAAAAACATCCATTGTCTTGGCCTCCACAGACTTCTTTGGCAATGAATTCCACAGATTCACCACCCTCTGACTTAAGAAATTCCTCCTCATCTCTTTTCTAAAGGAAAGTCCTTTAATTCTGAAGCCAGCAAGGAATTTTGAGGAAACAAATATGGAAACTGTGGAGTTATTGTAAACACATTTAGTAGATCCTGGAAAAACCAAAGTCCAGCTAGATGAACAATCCGCCATATTATCAATACTGAGCATCAGCCACAATTATTCACTGCAGTATTTGTATTGGTTCTTGCAGTTGATACAACACTATAGATATTGGGCCCACAATTTGTAAAGCCAAATATATTTAAACATGTAATTTGTACAAAAGGAAGAAATCTGAGACAATGGTGGAAGAACTTGGTTCAAAGCTAACCTGTGGATTGTTGTTACATATTCTCATTGACACTTCATTAACAAGGGAAATTTGGCATTACCTAATGTAACGTTGCTCTCTATCCCATTAGTACATTCAGTCTAACTTAGATGAGCTCGTCCATCCATTTGTTACCATTACACAGTGGTTGGCAGTACATATGACCATACCAGGCCAACGATGACAATGTCGGCAGCAAGGTAGGGTGAGATGTGCGATAGCTAGCAGGTGCATGAAGGACATCATCACCAGCCTCCATAAGCTCTCTCAGTTTACAATTACACATATAAAACCCTGAGTGAGTTGCAATCTAGATTTAGAACACAGTCTTCCAACAGTAACCCGAGTTTATTTAATTGATTAAAGAACATCAGGAAGATCTCATTTAAGAATTCCACATGAGAAAGAGCAGGTTTCTATCACAAAGAGGCACCACTCAACTTGGCAACTAAAGACTTAAGTGATAACTTGAAAATCAGCAGTGCAAAGATTGAGGATCATGACTGGAAGAGATATAAAGAACAACAAAAGGTGGCCAAATGAACATTAATAATGATAAAATGAAACTTTCAAAATGCAAGCTATTTTGTTTAATTCATTTGTTAAAATAAGAAGGTCATGAGCAAAGTGGACCACTTGAAGTGGTGATTGTGCAGGTGAAAATTTGGAAATGGCAGCAAAGTTGAATATTTACTTTGTTTCAGTCTTTGATGAGGATGGCGTGCGTAATGGATGGGGAAAATCATGGAGCTTTAACTGTGTTCTCACCTCACAGATGCTGCATGCTGGTTCTCACCTCACTGTGTTCCCACCTTACAGACGTTCGGTGCTGGCTCAAAGGGCCGATTGGCCTCCTCCTGCACCTATTTTCTATGTTTCTATGTTTCTATGTTTCTATGCTGTGCAGTGGACTTCCAGTGTTTCTGTTCTTAGTTGACAAAATAAACATCCCGAAAAAAACTGAAACTGCATCAGAAATAGGAACTGACCGTTGCAGATGGTCACGTTCGGCCCGGTGTTGCAGCGGTAGAGTTGCTGCCTTTCAGCGCCAGAGACCCGGGTTCGATCCTGACTCCTGGTGCGGAGTTTGTACGTTCTCCCCGTGACCACGTGGGTTTTTCCCGGGTGCTCCGGTTTCCTCCCACACTCCAAAGACGTACAGGTTTGGCGGATGATTTGGCCTTGGTAAAAATTGTAAATTGTCCCTTGTCTGTAGGATAGCTTTAGAGTTCAGGGATTGCTGGTCGGCACTGACTCGGTGGGCTGAAGGGCCTGTTTCCATGCTGTATCTCTAAATAAATTAAACTACACTATATTAAACTAAACTTAAGCAAAATAAAGAGTGATAAATTCCTGCGATCAAATGTCAGCCATCTCAAGACCCTACAGGTATTACATGAGAATATTGCAGATATTCAACATAAGTCCTGAGGCAAGGCCGCGACCTGAAATGCCCACCATCCCTCTGTCTCCACTGGTGATGCTGGCCCCAAACACGCATTTTTTTGTCATAATGTTGTGAAATTCTCATGATTTTGAGAACCATTCTCAAATTGAGTGTTATAAAGATGGACATATTTTTTAATATGGCCTCACATGTGACACTGTTGGTTAAACCCAAAACTCAAGTGTGTTGAGGGCAAATTATTTTCATGATTAGGAAATTGACGGAGAAGCAGGAGTGGCGATAATGGCATGCTCCCACATTGGCATAGGGTGACCAGTGGCTATTTGTAAGGTTCTACATGAGGGCTGGAGTTGTGGAGAATATTAAGCAACGGTCGGCAGATCCACATCTGTCATGTCCAGATTCTCCTCTGAGGTTTCAAGGAGAGGCGGCACTCTAAGCTGCATAGATGGAAGCATTAAATTATAAAGGAATTTCAATAGATTAAACTAATACGCAAAATCAGTTTCAAACAAGGCAAGTCCAAAGTCAACATTTTTGACATAAAGAGGACTGAATAATGTATTTTCTAATTGATGAAAAGCAAAAGTGGAGTTTGAAGGTGGCTTGGCTTACCATGTGTAAAGACCATTAAAATTATCATGGATAGAGAGAAAGTAATTGAGGTAGATCTGTGGAATGTTGTCTTTTGTTTTCTCCAGACTAGAATACTCAGAATAGCAAAAACTGTGACTTCCAGTGACTGAAGGACAAACCGGTAACCCACTGGTGGCCTAGACAAGTGATGTGGGTGGTGGGAATCCCATTATGGCAGCTGGACAACTTAAATTCAATTGATGAAATAAATCTGGAACAAAAAGCTAGTATCAGCAATGGTAATCATGAAATTTGTGAATGGTTGTAAAAAAACTTTCTGCTGCATATTTGGTGAAGGAAATCTATCACCCTCAGCCAGTCTGGACAATGGGAGACTCAAGTCCGACGACACTATGGTTGACCCTTACAAAAACACAAGGCAGGACACAGAAATACCAAAATAAAGAGTAAAATGCTCAAAATCCTCAGCAGCATCATTGGTGGGAAAATTACATTTTTTCAGAACTGGGAACAGTTAGAGAGCCTTTTCCAACAAATAGAGTCAGGCTTTGATGGAGCAACATTAGTCAACGTTTCTTCATGAATAATGCGATCGGAATTTGCAATTTCATTTTCCAATTGATAGTTATAAATGATTATATTTTTGTGTGATGCGGACCAAATGTTAAATGGAGTTAAGATCAGCCATGATGGACAACACCATTACATCGATGATCCCATGGACGTCCCTGGCCAGGACCTGCCCCGAAAGCAGTGGACAACCCTTAACCGCTTGAGGACAGGCATCGGACGCTATGGAGTAGCGATGAAGAGGTGAGGCCTCGTGGACAGCGCCTCCTGCGAGTGTGGGGACCCAACACAGACAGTGGAGCACATAGTCACCAGTTGCCCCAAACACCGGCCACCGAATGGTGAACGAGGTCTGATTGACCTGGACGATGACACGTTGGCCTGGCTCGCCTCAATGGAGCTGCAGGTCTAAAAGACACACGACAGAAGAAGAAGATGATGGACAAACTGGTCTAACCCATTTGCCATTCTCTTGGACTCCTACTGTAAGAACATGTCTTGGTTTAGTTTAGTTTAGAGATACAGCGCAGAAACAGGCCTTTGCCCCACCCAGTCCGCGCCGACCAGCGATACCTGCACATCAACATTATTCGACACGCACTCGGGACATTTTACATTTTTACCAAGCCAATTAACCTACAAATCTGTACGTCTTTGGAGTGTGGGAGGAAACCAGAACTCCCAGGGAAAACCTATACAGGTCACGGGGACCATGTACAAACCCTGTACAGACAGCAACAGTAGGCAGTATCGAACCTGGGCCTCTGCCGCAACTCTACCCGCTGTGCCATCGTGCCACACAAATGCTTATGTTTAAGAGAGTTACTGATCATAAGATTCCTTGTTGAATAGGGATCATACTGTCAAGCACTTGTTTAAAATTTCTTGAAAGGTCCGAAGCTATGAAAATGTCGATTGCCTTGTTATTATTTTCTGATTCTGGTCATGTAGGAAGGAATGATATTTCAGTTTAGTGCTGGGAAGGTGAAGGAAATAGTCAGAGAGACAGACAAGAATTATTTCCAACTACAGCAGGTAGCAAAGGATGGGAAACCATCAGTAAATTGAATTGAGAAAGATGTTCTTTGTGCATTTGCCGTAATGACCAGTTTGTTTTCCTCCACATTTACAGCTTTCCATTAATGAATGTTGTGACATCCCTTCACTTTATTAAATGTCAGTGTCCCGGGAAGATGTGAATGATATGGAAATATATTTAAAGTGATAACTATACTGACGGACACATTTCCGAAGTAATCGTCCACTGTGAAATGAGCCGAAGAGATTACAGCCGGGGTTCTCTTATCCTGATGGTGTGTTTTCAGCTGTCTGGTGTTAAGGCTGAGATAAATCTGACAGGATTGTCATTCTGGGCAATCACAGCTCAAATTGTAATCTATATGGGTTGAAATGATTGTGCGTCTATGTGATGTTGGGAGGAAATTGAACTCAACTTATTTCTCTGCATCTTTGATGAACCTTTGACGTGTCGAGTCTGCCAGAGAGACTATTAAATGCAGAGCCTGCCGAGATGTGTCATTACGTTTGGTAGGCAGATGGGTCTGGCTGACTTTCTTATCAGGCCCGGTGCCTCATCTGTGCAGTATCACTTAGGAGTTATTCTTTCAATAATGTTTTCATATTACTTGCAATCATGAGATATTGATCAGTCCCACGGTCCTCTCAGGTTTCGGAACAGCTTGGGGAGAGAATGAAAGGATTTACAGCAGGCTGTATCAGCCTGATTGTGTTGTGTGACATCGGTGCACCCATCACGAGGAAAAGGGAAATGCCACTCAGTATGAGTAGCTCAAAGCTTCTAATGCGTTCGTACATCCTCTTTCATCGACTGTCCCGATAGCAATGCCATGAGTCTACTTTGATTTGATCACTCCATCCCTAAACAGAGGGTGTGGTGGAAGGGTGGAGGTTATTCTGGCTGGAGGTCTGTGAACAGTGGACTTGGGATTATATTCTCTCTTTGTTGATGGGTAGGGAAATGGCAGACAGAGTTTAATCTGAGCAAGTGTGACATGTTGCACTTTGGGAGGTCGAATGTATGGGAAAGTGTTTCGTTAATGGCAAGACCCTGAACAGCACTGATGTACAGAAGGATCTTGAGGTCCATGTTCATAGCACCCTCAAAGTGGCAACACAAGTGGTAGAGAAGGTGTATTGTCTGCTTACCTTCATTGATTGGGCCATTGAGTATAAGTCAAGAAGTCATGTTGAATCTTTTAGGACTTTGGTTAGGCCATATTTGCAGTATTGTATGTAGTTCTGGTCACCCCTATGCAGTATGGAAAGGGTGCAGGGAGAGGTTTATTAAAATACTGCCTTGATTAGAGAGTATTTGCTATAAGGGATAAGCCTACTCCTGCACCTATTGTCTATTGTCTATTGTCTATTGTCTAAGAAGAGGATAGTTTTCTCTTGTACTTTGGACGCTGAGAGATGACCTGTTAGACGTATACAGAAATTATGAGGCATAGATATGATAGACAGTCAGAACCTTTTCCCCAGGGTGGAAATGTCGAAGACTAGACGGCATAGGTTTGAGATGAGAGGAGCAAAATATAAAGGAGTAATTATTTTTAATACAGAATGTGGGTGCCTGAAATGCTCAGACAGGGATGGTGATGAAGGCAGATACAATAGTGGCTTTCTGGTTTATCACATATATTTGCAGGGAATGTGGATGTACCATCCCGAATGGTTAACTTACGAATACGCGCGGCAGCATCCCTGCCAACCAGGAATGTCACGTGCGCAGTAGATTGGAAACATGTCCAAAACATAATCAGGGTTACACAAAATCGCAGGCTATAGTGCTATGAACCATGTAGAGATTATACATTTACAAACACAGCAAGCAGATTTATACCAGTTGGTTTACAGCAAAATTATCCCTGAATGATCTATGTTCACTGGCATTCGTATTTATTTATTTTTGTTCCTAATCATAAATTTGTGGGGAATAAATTGTAAAACCAGGAAATTTATACTAAAATTACATTAAAAGCATGAATGAATTTTGCTTTATTGATCTAATAATTGTTCAGTGTCTCAGCTATGACCTGTTAGACATGAAACAAATCTTAAGTGTTATTGCAGTGAATTCCTGCTTCTATAAACCGTCTGCTCGAAGCCGTGGATTAATAAAGTGTTGGATGCAGCAATGTAAAAATTTCACTATGAAACTTGAGCAGAGTTACCCATGAAGAAACACGAAGCATAACAGTGTAATGGACCATTTTGATTACCGAAGTAAAAAGGTAACATGGGTAGCAACGTGCGGACTGACCATTTAATCTGTTTCGTGTTTAATGATGGTGGTTAAAGAGTTCTATTGAATAAGTTCTGTTCATTAAAGAGTGCTGAACTACTATCTACCTCTTTGATGACCATCGGACTACCCTTGATCAGACTTTGCTGGCCTTACCTTGCACTCAACTTTATTCCCTGATCATGTATCTACACACTAAAAATGGATAGATTGTAATCATGTATTATATTTCTGCCGACTGGTTAGCACGCAACAGAAAGCTTTTCACTGCCACTGTACGTGACAATCAACTAAACTGAACTGAACTGTAAGGTACAACTGGAACAAGATCTCCAGTGCTAATGACCTCACTCAGCACAGAGCTGGAAGCATAAGATCACAGAGAAGGAATACATCTGTGCCGTTCCCAATACCATCCACTGTGAGTGGGCCAATTTCAACAAACTCACCTGTTTATCAGAATTCGCCTTTAACAAGATTTAAATACAATAATGCTCTGATATTAGCTAAGTTTTATACATTGCTATTAGGATCACTTTCCCATGCCCTGTCCCCATATCTAGGTTCAGTGGGAATTTCTACCTAGTATTTCCTATCAACACAAAAAGCTGGAGTAACTCAGCATCTCTAGAGAAAAGGAATAGGTGAAGTTTCGGGTCGAGACCCTTATTCAGACTGCATGGACCTCAGAGGCAGCATCTCTGGAGAACATGGATACGTGTAATTTTGGGTCGTGACCTTCTACAATCCGAAGAAAGGTCATGACCTGAAACTTTACCTATCCATGTTCTCCAGAGATGCTGCCTGACCCGCAGAGTTACTCCAGCATTTTGTATTTTTCTCTGACCTATCCTACCCTAGCCTAGCCTGATCAAGCTTGAGTTGTTGTATGACAGACACAAAAAGCTGGAGTAACTCAGCGGATCAGGCAGCATCTCTGCAGAAAAGGAATAGGTGACATTTTGGGTCGAGACCTTTCTTCAGACTGAGAGTCAGGGGAAAGGGGAACAAGGGAGTACTTAGGACCAACTGTTGTGTTGCTGTATCTTGGCTTAGCCTAGTGCAGCCTCACTTGGCCTGACCTGGTCTCTTTACTTCTATCCTGGTGGTCTACAGGTGCTTAGAATTCTCTGTTGAGCTTTTCCAAACAGAAGCCACATGTCTCGTATGTATTTCTGACAGATAAGGAGTCGACCTCGACCTTTCTTGATGATTGCACTACCTTCTATTTTCTTCTTTCTCTTGTTTGCTGAGAGCAATCAGCAGTTTGAACGAGGTCCAGTTTGCCTTCAGTCAATAATATCTGACTCATGACAACTTGATCCACAGACAGATTACACAACGCACCACAACAGTTTGAGCCTAACTCTATTTCCAGAGCAAATGAATCAATCGAAAATCAGTTGAATCTATGGGAACTCAGAAGAAACTGATGGATCAATTGCACTTCCTGTTCATCACACTTTACATGCCCCATAGCAGCTAACACGAATTGCAGTCTAGAGGCGATATAATAGAAACATAGAAACTTAGAAACATAGAAAAATAGGTGCAGGAGTCAGCCATTCAGCCCTTCGAGCCAGCACCGCCATTCAATATGATCATGGCTGATCATCTAAAATCAGTACTCCGTTCCTGCTTTTTCCCCATTTCCCTTGATTCCTTTAGCCCTATGAACTAAATCTTAAAGCCCTGTCCCACGGTACGAGTTCATTCCAAGAGCTATCCCGAGTTTGCCCTGATTCGAACTCGGAGATTTACGGTAATGGCCACTCGTCGGTACTCGGGGCTCTCGTGGACATTTTTCAACATGTTGAAAAATCTTCACGAGTCTTCCCGAGCTTACCTGCGAGTCTTCCTGAGTACCTGCCGTTAGTGTTACGAGCCGTTAAGAGACGTCCCCGAGCTCCGACGTACCCGTTACGTTCATTCTCCGTGCTTACCACGAGCTCGATTTTTTTTAAACTCGGGAGAGCTCTTGGAATGAACTCGTACTGTGGGACAGGGCTATAACTCTCTTTTTAAAACATCCGGTGAATTGGCCTCCACTGCCTTCTGTGGCAGAGAATTCAACAGATTCACAACTCTCTGGTTGAAGAAGTTTTTCCTCATCTCAGTCCTAAATGGCTTACCCCTTATTCTTAAACTGTGACCACTGGTTCTGGACACCCCCAACATGGGGAACATTTTTCATGCATCAAGCCTGTCCAATCCCTTAAGAATAGAACAGAGGCACAATTTGTCATGCAAAAATTCACAAGCATCAGAACATTCGGCATCCATCATGTCTGCAGCTTCTTTGTTGACCTCAGCATGAATTCTGCCAGTGTTTACTGACCATAAATTTGGACTCTAACGAGACAGATACCTTTCATTAGCAGCAGAATACTGCAGTGTTGCCTTTAGCTTTGATGAAGATTCAAATTGGACATATGCTGGGGATTTGGTTGGAAGGGGGAAGGTGCAGGGAATGATTCCTGAGCTTGGATAGTCTTCTTCTTATCGAGTCCATACACAAGATTAGAAGTTGTTCAGCCAGAGATGAAAACACTTCTCGGCAATTGCATACAATGGTGTCTGTCTTGCGCTTCTTGTTCATCTTGTACGTGGTGGTGGAAAGATTGGTGGAAACAGGGCCACTCTTTCCTTGACCCCAGCTTGGATGGTGGCATGCAAAGTTTCACATAGATCTGAAATGTTTTGGATCTGAAATCTTTTGAGTTGGTGAGCTCTGGCGCGGTAGGGTAGAAATTGCTGTTGTTCTGGACAGGTGAATGGCAAAGGCACTCATAAGGTCATAGGTGATAGGAGCAGAATTAGGCCATTCAGCCCATCAAGTCTACTCCACCATTCAATCATGGCTGATCTATCTCTCCCTCCTAACCCCATTATCCTGCCTTCTCCCCAGAGCCCCTGATATCCGTAGTAATCCGTACTAATCAAGAATCTATCTATCTCTGCCTTAAAACATCGATTGACGGCCTCCACAGCCTCCACTCCTCATCCTTCCAACTTTGCATTCAAGTGAATGTATTTTCATCGCATTCTGATGAATGTGCTTCATCTAAAGTCCAGGCCTTTAGTAGATTGCCTCTTGAACATTGACGTTTTAAGAGGGGGCCCTGCAATTCTAGAGGCATAAGAGACTACCGATGCCTTTATCTGTAACTAATAAAGGAGAGTGACTGGAGGAAGTCTGTGGGGTCAGAGAGCAGGGTGTGGTTAGATGGGAAGAGATATTTGATCCAAGTTCTTGCTGAGAGAGTGGTCTCCAGGGAAAGGAGAAAGGAGTTGGGGACGGGGAGATGTTGCTGGTGGTGGGATCACACTGAAGGTGGGGAACTGTCAGAGAATGATGTGTTGGATGTGGAGGCAACCCTACCGCTGCGCCACTGTGCCGCCATTTTAATTTTCCCTCCCATTCCCACACCGAGTTGCCCCACCGCAGCCTCCGTGTCTGACACGGTGAGACCAAACACCAATTGGCGGAAAGCCCCTGAAACTCTAGACCTGTATATTAATTTGAAAAATGTACCCGTCCTGTCATCAAAACATTTAACCATCATCACCATTGCTGGGGGGTTTCCCAGGTAACTCAAATGGACACATTTTCTGTCTGACACACCTGATGTGATAACATACCTGAAGCACATTTCTGAGAAAGAACATGCCGACATACCAATATCTGCAACACATTTTCATCAGGCAAATGTGAAATTATTATTTTTATGTCAGCAACAAAGCACAACTTCTTGGACAATCCACTCTGAAAAAGTGTCACTTGTGAAGTATTTTGTGAAATATTTGCATCTTCTCTGTGAATTGGTTGTATATTAGGCAATCTGCAAATTCTAACGTTGAAAATGTGGTTGAAATAACAAAATTACAGAGAAATGAAGGGATGATCGTGCAAGCTATCTATCATGATTAGATAGAGTAGGTCAAGAAATTATTTCCTCTTGAGGGTGAATCATAAAGGGGCTCCATTTTAAAGTTAGAGCACTGACAATTCAGACTGATGAGTGGGTGAGGTTCTCAATTACCCCCCTTGTTTAGTTTAGTTTAGTTTAGAGATACAGCACAAAAACAGGCCCATTGGCCCACGCCGACCAGCGATCTGTGCATAACAACACTATCCTACACACACTAGGGACTATTTATATTTATATTAAGCCAATTAGCCTACAAATCTGTACGTCTAGGGTGGTATGGTGGCGCAGTGGTAGAGTTGCTGCCCTACAGCGCTTGCAGTGCCAGAGACTGGGGTTCGATCCCGACTACGGGTGCTGTCTGTAAGGAATTTGTGTGTTCTCCCCATGACCACGTGAGTTTCCTTCGAGATCAGTTTCCTCCCACACTCCAAAAATGTACAGGTTTGTAGGGTTAACTGGCTTGGATTTGTATACTTGGTATAAGTGTACATTGTCCCCAGTGTGTGTCGGCTTGTTTTAATGTGCGGGGATCACTGGTTGGTGCGGACTCGATTGCCGTAGGGCCTGATTCTGCGCTGTATCTCTAATCTAAACTAAAATAAACTAAACTATGTATCGTGGGAGGAAACAGGAGCTTCCCGGAGAAAACCCACGCAGATCATGCGGAGAACATACAAACTCCGTACATACAGCACCCGTAATCAGGGTCGAACTCGGGTCTCTGGCGCTGCAAGGCAGCAACTCTACCGCTGCGCCATCGTGCTGCCCGGAGTTATTCTGGAATTGTGCTGAATGATGTGTTTGTTCAGGGAGTTTGACAACTTAGATGCTTCTCTGGAGAATGAAACCTCGTGGAATTTCAGAGTTAGACAATCAAATTAGATTTCAATTGGTTTTACTTACAATTTTTATAACTTGCCGTGTGCTCTGAAAGTGATACAAATTACATGTAAACTTTGGTTAGAAGTTTCTTGCCATTATTTTATTTTGAATCGATGGAATTTACCCGAGTTTTTTCTGTGCTTGACATTATGGGGAAACCACAGGAGGAAAGTTTATTTCAATATTACTCATCCTTAAATTTTTCTATTATTTTGTGTTCTGCCTTTTATTGTTAAATCCATCTCACCGTAGGACAGCATTCAAATATCTTATTTGGGATTAGGTAATGTTGAGACACACAGTGATAACATTCACCGAAGCCCAATGTCACGTGAGCAAAGGTGATGTGAATAAGCAGCGGTAGAGTTGCTGCCTCACAGCGCCAGAGACCCGGGTTCGATCGTGACTACAGGTGCCGTCCGTATGGAGTTTGTACGCTCTCACCGTGACCTGCGCGGGTTTTCCCCGGGATCCCTTGTTTCCCCTCACACTTCAAAGACGTACAGGTTTGTAGGCTACACAAAAATGCTGGAGAAACTCAGCGGGTGCAGCAGCATCTATGGAGCGAAGGAAATAGTCAACGTTTCAGGCTGAAACCCTTCTTCAGACCAGACCTGAGTCTGAAGAAGGTTTTCGGCCCGAAACGTTGCCTATTTCCTTTGCTCCATAGATGCTGCTGCACCCGCTGAGTTTCTCCAGCGTTTTTGTGTACCTTCGATTTTTCAGCATCTGCAGTTCCTTCTTAAACAGGTTTGTAGGCTAATTGGCTTGGTATAATTGTAAATTGTCTCTAGTGTGTGTGGAATAGTGTTAGTGTGCAGGGATTGCTGGTCAGCGCGGACTGGGTGATCCGAAGGACCTGTTTCCGCACTGTATCTCTAAACTAAACTATATCTGTGTGGGAACTAAACTAGACTAAACCAAACCCTGCGTAGGAAGGAACTGCGGATGCTGGTTTAAACCAAAGACAGACACTAAAAGCTGGAATAACTCAGCAGGAGCGAAGGAATGGGTGACGTTTCGGGTCGAGACCCTTCACCAGACTGAGAGTCAGAGAAAAGAGAAAGGAGAGCTATAGAACAAATGTATGAAAGTTATGCAAAAAAAGTAACGATGATAAAGGTGTTTCATCTCCTGCCGTTGCACTTCTGCCTGAACCAAAATGCCTCACGTTGTTGCAGATAGTGATGAGCCATGTTACCTCACCTCAGCTGCAAATATCCTCTTTAAATCACTTCTTTCAACTGTCCAAACATTGTTTGCTGGTAAATATTATACAGAGTATTCCAAAACACTTTGCATAAAATACATACATCTAACCATCTGAAGCTTGCAGCTGAATTATGTGGCTTGAATTTTTTTGTAAACTGCTGCTCCCAAATACAGTTTAAAACCAGTATGTTATTGAGTGTTGTGTGATAACAGACAGAATGCATATATATCAACATTGTATCTAAAAAAAAGTTTCATCAAAATGGTTCTTTTCTTTTTGGACCTGATCCAGGAATTACTGAGGAAGGGACTCAACTCGATATGTCACCTATTTCTTTTCTATAGAGATGCCGCCTGACCTGCTGAGTTACTCCAGCTTTTGTGTCTATCTTCAGTTTAAACCAGCATCAGCAGTTCCTTCCTGCATGACAAAATGAGGATCAGGCTTGTGACTGCTAGAGCTTCTAAACTGCGGGTGCTGTGTTTGCCTGACCCGGTGGAATCGTTCAGTAAATCTAGACCTGATTTTTCTAATGTGTTTTACTGGACAGCCTCACATCCAAGACTCTGGTATGTCCACATGACCTCAGGTTGTGGCTTTGCACAACCTAATCCTACCTCCATGACTGACCTCAAGATACAAGCAGACCAACCCCATCTCTACCCGAGATCAGTATGTAACCAAACGCAACACTCCACTGAATGATGTCTGGATGTGGATAAGCATATGCATGAGGGGATGTTTCCATTAGTGGGAGAGTCCAGAACTAGAGGTCACAGCCTCAGAATTAAAGGACGTTATTTTAGGAAGGAGATGAGGAGAAATTTCTTTAGTCAGAGGGTGGTGAATCTGTGGAATTCTTTACCACAGAAGGTTGTAGAGGCCAAGTCAGTGAATATTTTTTAAGGCAGAGTTAGATAGATTCTTGATGAGTACGGGTGTCAGGGGTTATGGGGAGAAGGCAGGAGAATGGGGTTAGGAGGGAGAGATAGATCAGCCATGATTGAATGGCGGAGTAGACTTGATGGGCCGAATGGCCTAATTCTACTCCTATTTCTTATGACCTTATAACTCGTGTACATGGACATATAGCGGTTCCTGTTCCTGTATCGATTTCACTTCCCTCTGTGCTCTTACTGCTCAGGAGAATTTACCAAGCTGGTTTTATTGTCATATAGAAACATAGAAACATAGAAAATAGGTGCAGGAGTAGGCCATTCGGCCCTTCGAGCTTGCACCGCCATTTGATATGATCATGGCTGATCATCCAACTCAGTATCCCATCCCTGCCTTCTCTCCATACCCCCTGATCCCTTTAGCCACAAGGGCCACATCTAACTCCCTCTTAAATATAGCCAATGAACTGGCCTCAACTACCTTCTGTGGCAGAGAATTCCACAGATTCACCACTCTCTGTGTAAAAAATGATTTCCTCATCTCGGTCCTAAAAGTCTTCCCTCTTATCCTTAAACTGTGACCCCTAGTTCTGGACTTCCCCAACATCGGGAATAATCTTCCTGCATCTAGCCTGTCCAACCCCTTAAGAATTTTGTAAGTTTCTATAAGATCCCCCCTCAGTCTTCTGAATTCCAACGTGTGCAAGCCGAGTCTATCCAGTCTTTCCTCATATGAAAGTCCTGCCATCCCAGCAATCAGTCTGGTGAACCTTCTCTGTACTCCCTCTATGGCAAGAATGTCTTTCCTCAGATTAGGAGACCAAAACTGTACGCAATACTCCAGGTGTGGTCTCACCAAGACCCTGTACAACTGCAGTAGAACCTCCCTGCTCTTATACTCAAATCCTTTTGCTATGAATGCTAACATACCATTTGCTTTCTTCACTGCCTGCTGCATCTGCATTCCTACTTTCAATGACTGGTGTACCATGACACCCAGGTCTCGTTGCATCTCCCCTTTTCCTAATCGGCCACCATTCAGATAATAGTCTACTTTCCTGTTTTTGCCACCAAAGTGGATAACCTCACATTTATCCACATTATACTGCATCTGCCATGCCTTTGCCCACTCACCCAACCTATCCAAGTCACCTTGCAGCCTCCTAGCATCCTCCTCACAGCTAACACTGCCCCCCAGCTTCGTGTCATCCGCAAACCTGGAGATGTTGCATTCAATTCCCTCATCCAGATCATTAATATATATTGTAAATAGCTGGGGTCCCAGCACTGAGCCTTGCGGTACCCCACTAGTCACTGCCTGCCATTCTGAAAAGGACCCGTTTACTCCTACTCTTAGCTTCCTGTCTGCCAGCCAGTTCTCTATCCACATCAATACTGAACTCCCAATACCATGTGCTTTAAGTTTGTATACTAATCTCTTATGTGGGACCTTGTCGAAAGCCTTCTGAAAGTCCAGATATAACACATCCACTGGTTCTCCCTTATCCACTCTACTAGTTACATCCTCGAAAAATTCTATAAGATTCGTCAGACATGATTTACCTTTCATAAATCCATGCTGACTTTGTCCAATGAACTCACCACTTTCCAAATGTGCTGCTATCCCATCTTTAATAACTGACTCCAGAATTTTCCCCACCACCGATGTTAGACTAACTGGTCTGTAATTCCCCGTTTTCTCTCTCCCTCCCTTTTTAAAAAGTGGGGTTACATTAGCTACCCTCCAGTCCTCAGGAACTACTCCAGAATCTAAAGAGTTTTGAAAAATTATCACTAATGCATCCACTATTTCTGCGGCTACTTCCTTAAGTACTCTGGGATGCAACTTATCCGGCCCTGGGGATTTATCACAAGTACGATGAGGTGCAGGTACAATAAAAACCTTGCTTACTGCAACACCACAGGCACATCGACTCACACAACACACAAACTTAAATTATACATCAATTCTACAAGACAGTGTGGAGAAAAAGACTGCAAAAGGAAAAACAAGACTTTAGTGCAAGGAATTCCCAGTTGGAAAACAAGTCCAAACATAAATTATACATAAAATACACAGATAAACTTCTTCAAGGCTGTAAAAAGAAAGAAAAGAATGTAAAAAGACAGTGGTGAAGCGGCAGACAGTGGAGCCGCTACCTCACAGCGGCAGAGACACGGATTTGTTCCTGACTAAGGGTGCCGTCCATACGGAGTTTGTACGTTCTCCTGTGACTGCGTGGGTTTTCTCGGGGTGGTCCGGTTTCCTCCCACATTCCAAAGTCACACAGGTTTGTAGATTAATTGGCTTTTGTAAATCGTCCCTAGTGTGTAGGAATGCAAAAGTGGTATAACATACAACTAGTGTAGTGGTAGCTACAGCTCAAGAGAGAGCTAGATAGGGCTCTTAAAAACAGCGGAGTCAGGGGATATGGGGAGAACGGGGTACTGATTGGGGATGATCAGCCATGATCACATTGAATGGCGGTGCTGGCTCGAAGGGCCGAATGGCCTACTCCTGCACCTATTGTCTATTGTAATCGATGGTCGGCGTGGATATGATGGGCCGAAGGGTCCGTTTGCACGGTGTATCTCTCTAAACCCGAAACCGTTAGAATGGAAAGCTTCCTTCCCATCCCAAGATGTAGTACTACTCTGATTGTGGGGTGTCTTGCACACCCCCAACTTGAAATGTTCCACGACTATCAGCAGTGCTTTCCATCGCTTGCCCCCTTCTGTTTACTCACTAAGTTACTTCATTCACTTTAGTTTCAAAAAAGTCTGTTGTCCCCTTATAGTTCAATGCTGATATTTTTTGATAATTTTGATAATTTTGATGTATTTTGATATATGGTTAATTCCAGCACGCCTCTAGTAATTTATGAATATTACAGGAATGATTCAAGATTCAAGATTCAAGAGATTCAATGGGGGGCATTTGAAGTAATCACCGTCCAATGCACTCTGAGACGCCTGACCCTGGAGTGTATGCATGGTCCACTGGCAAGTCTTTTAGATTGCTGGTTCCAAATGGACTCTGCACCCAATGATGGAGGTCCATGTTATAGGTCACGCTAGGATGAGCCACCCGCCATCTGGAAACTGTGGACTTCTGTCTGAAGCTTGAAAGACCCAGGTGCGTTCCTCAAAAGTTTGCAGGTGAGTGATCACTGCAGTGTATTTATAGTGAGACTAGTATTTCTCTTTCCTGTACTGTACTATGGTCAGAGTGACATTGGCAAACCTATATCTCCCGACCCAGTTTATAGACACATTCCTCTGTTGTTAGCTCTTTGCACCTGGCTAAGCCCCAGTCATAAATCCAGCTCCAACCCGCTCCACACACTTACTTTGGACATTTCACCGAGAGGCCGTTTAATGCAAGTTTTGTTGCTTTATTTCTGCTTGTGAGGGAAGCAGAGATGATGGAAATCAATGAAGGCTGCGTCTTTTCACAAACTGTTTCTGGAGGTTAAAGCGGCCAAAAGATCTCCACCAGATATCGCTGGGAACCATGTCGAAAGAAAATGGGAAAATGCCCAAGTAAGCATTTCCATTCGAGAGAAGCATTGTGACAGCTCCACGAACAACCAGTGCACTTTGGAGGGGCTTAAGATCATGTTACATGTGAGAGCTCTTGGTGTGCTAAGCAGAAAATCCCACCTATTGAATGCACAGTCTGATTGATATAAACTAAACTGCAGCAAAAGCTGGAGATCTTTGAAATCATGTCCATTGATATTCAGATATGGCTCAGTTGGTAGAACTGCATCAAGAGTCATCAGTTCAGTTTAGTTTATTGTCACGTGTACCGAGGTACAGTGAAAAGCTTTTTGTTGCGTGCTAACCAGTCAGCAGAAAGACGATACATGATTACATTCGAGCCATTTGCAGTGTATAGATACATGACAAGGGAATAACGTTTAGTGCAAGGTAAAGCCAGCAAAGTCTAATCAAGAATGGTCTGAGCATCACCAATGAGGTAGATAGTAGTTCAGCGTTGCTCTCTGGTTGTGGTAGGATGATTCAGTTGCCTGATAACAGCTGCGCAGAAACTGTCTCTGAACCTGGAGGTGTGCAAAGTTCATTGATTCCAGATCCAGTCCAAAGAGTTTGAATGTGTAGGAAGGAACTGCAGATGGACACAAAAAGCTGGAGTAACTCAGCGGGACAGGCAGCATCTCTGAGGGAAGGAATGGTATCTTAAACTGTGGCCCCTGGTTCTGGACTCCCCCAACATCGTTTTTTCCTGCATCTAGCGTGTCCAATCCCTTAATAATTTTATATGTTTCTATAAGATTCCCTCTCATCCTAAATTCCAGTGAATACAAGTCATTCAATTCTTTCATCATGTGACAGTCCCGCCATCCCGGGAATTAACCTTGTAAACCTACGCTGCACTCCCTCAATAGCAAGAATGTCATTCCTCAAATTAGGGGACCAAAACTGCACACATTACTCCAGGTGTGGTCTCACCAGGGCCCTGTACAACTGCAGAAGGACCTCTTTGCTACTATACTCAAATCCTCTCGTTATGAAGGCCAACATGCCATTCGCTTTCTTCACTGCCTGCTTCACCTGCATGCTTACTTTAAGTGATTAATGTACAAGTAGCAATGTTACAAAATTTTGAGATTTTAAAAATAAAGTCTGTAATTTATCCCATCAGATAAAGCATAAAAATAAGTTTAATTTGACACCTAATTCACTTTCATATCTTCAGTATTAAAAAAGTTATGGCCATTTTCATACTCGGAAATTAGCATCTTGTTCCCTATTGCTTTTCCATTGACTTAACACAAAAGCTGTGATCGAGGACAGTCAAAAGCCCATAACTTTCTTAAAAATTATGATAACTGAAAGAAATTTTCAGTTATTATAGATTGAAGCATTCTGAAACAAATATGAAACAATCTTACTTAGATGACATGAAATTAAAGTATATAATTAGTTAGTTACCTAATTGTAGCTAATTACAAAATTCAATTACTAGATCTAAACATCTATCAATTTCTTAAGAATAGATTAACATTTTTAAATAGCCTAAGTGTCCAAATAACATTCACACAAGAATTCACAATATAACATAATTTTTTTATCTCATTGTCATGGATTTACAGGCCAAATGGAAGAAATTGAATGTTTAATACCTGTAAATTAATGGGAATTTATATCATCTTGCGAGTGAGGATTTCTGGAACGCGATCTTTTGGAACGTTCATTTGCGGTGAATTTAACCCCGTATTGGCTTGAAAATTATTGCCGTTAGTTCGGGGGGAAAAATCACCGTGTCGCATGTAAAAATGTGAATTAAAGGCTTCTTAAGGAGAACGTTTATACATAAAAATAAAGCACTTTCGTTTACCTGTCCCGTGTGTGAAATCCGTCCCCGTTGTTGGCGTTGACGGGTTCAGAAGATGATTTTAAAATGATTCCAACGCTGAACTTGTCGGGAGATTTTTAAAACTAAATATTCAAAACGTCCCTTAGAACGATTCTTTCGCAAAAGCTTGTACTCCAACAAAATACAATTCAGGACAAGGTAGGAGAAACCCGCGTTTTAACCCCGCCCCCCCCTTAAAGGCGCCAAAATCGCGCACACGGCCAGTGACAGAATTACAGCGCGACTGAAGGCAAGTATTGTAACATACCTAGTACAAGCACTCCCAGGTCTCGTTGTACTTCCCCTTTTACTAATCTGACACCATTCAGATAATAATCTGAGTTCTTGTTCTTGCCAACAAAGTGGATAACCTCACATTTATCCACATTATACTGCAACTGCCATGCATCTGCCCACTCACCCAACCTGTCCAAGTCACCCTGCATCCTCACAGCATCCTCTCCACAGTTCACACTGCCACCCAGCTTTGTGTCATCTGCAAATTTGCTAATGTTACTTTTAATTCCTTCATCTAAATCATTAATATATTACAAATAGCTGCGGTCCCAGCACCGAACCTTGCAGCACCCCACTAGTCTCTACCTGCCATTCTGAAAGGGACCTGTTAATCCCTACTCTGTTTTTCCTGTCTGCCAACCAATTTCCCATCCATGTCAGTACCCTGCCCCCAATCCCATGTGCTCTAATTTTGCCCACTAATCTCCTGTGTGGGACCTTATCAAAGGCTTTCTGACAGTCCAGATACACTACATTCACTGGCTCTCCCTTATCCATTTTACTTGTTACATCCTCAAAAAATTCCATAAGATTAGTCAAGCAAGATTTCCCCTTTGTAAATCCATGCTGACTTGGACCGATCCTGTTACTGCTATCCAAATGCGCCGAAGCAAGGAACATCTTTAATAATGGACTCCAGCATCTTACCCACCACCAGTGTCAGGCTAACTGGTCAATAATTCCATGCTTTCTCTCTCCCTCTTTTCTTAAAAAGTGGGATAGCATTAGCTACCCACCAATCCACAGGAACTGATCCTGAATCTATAGAACATTAGAAAATGATCACCAATGCATCCACGATTTCTAGAGCCACCTCCTTGAGTACCCTGGGATGCAGACCATCAGGCCCTGGGGATTTATCAGCCTTCAGTACCATCAGTCTACCCAACACCATTTCCTGACTAATGTGAATTTCCTTCAGTTCCTCCAAATGATGTACTTGGGGATTGCACAATACAGCATTAAAAAAAAAATTGGACAGGTGCATGGGCAGGAAGGGTTTAGAGGGACATTAGCCAAACCGGGCAGGTGGCACCAGCGTAGATGGGGCATCCTGGTCAGCATGGGCAAGTTGGGCTGAAAGCCCTGTTTCCGTGCTGTGTGACTATGATTCTAAGAAGATAGATGTCGCTTTGATGTAATGACTCTGACCATCTCTCTGGACAATGGCCTGAATTAAGGGCTCAAGCCTTGGGAGAAGAACTTGAACCCACAACTTAATAAGAGGAACTTAATAAGAGACACTAGGCAGGTGAGCTTCATGATTAGGTTTCACCAGATTCCTTGTTTGTCTGTATATATCAGGCCTTCAATCACTAACAATAATTCCCTCCCACTGCGTGGCATAGCTGCTGTAATAATGCAATGTCTTACCGACCAATTCAGTTAAAGAATTCCTCCTTCAGTAGGTTCTGATTGAAACTGTAACCCGTGAGTAGGCAGCTGAAAGTGAGAGTTTCACTCCACACTATCCAGTGCAAACCTCATGGGTTGACTTAATGAAGCAAGGAACATCAATGCCTATTGCAAGGGAGAAGCAGACAGCCTGCCGCAGCAAGTCTCAGCCGACTGCAGAGCTGAAAATTAAAACTACATTGCTTTGCCGAGAGTAGGTTTTCTGGCCTGTGAGGTGCTTATTGAATATTGATGCTGAAACTATTTCTATTCTCTGGGCACAGTTCAACAGCTACAGGTTTACCTCTGTTCCCTCATCCAAGTGAACAGTTATGATGAGTGAGACATGAATGTGAGTGTTGACAAGCTACTAAACTGTAAGTGCCTCACCAGTGATCGAAAGCTAAATGATCGAGAACCAGAGGACATGGGTTTAAGGTGAAGGGGGAAAAGATTTTAATAGGAACCTTTAATGAGGGGTAAGTTTTATAGGAATCTTTAATGAGGGGTAACTTTTTCCACACAAAGGGCGGTGGGTGTATGGAACAAGCTGCCAGAGGAGGTAGTTAAGACAGGGACTATTGCAAATTTAAGAAACAATTAGACAGGTACATGGATGGGAGGAGGAGAGGGAACATTGTTTGTACGTTAGTTACCTAAAATTGGAGAATTTCATTCAAATATACTAACCCAACGTGGATCTTGCCATCACTGAATGCAACCTTATGTACACGTCACATCAGAGCTGCAGGCTCCACTCAGTGCCGCCTCATCAGCCCACTTCACGCAGCGGTATGGGAGTCGATCATTGTGCCGCAATTTGGCCACACGCACAGGTCACCGAGTCCCCTGTCCCCTGCATTTTCCATCACATTATTACGCAGCTGCTCTGTAGCTGGCATGGGTTGAGAAGGGTCTCGACCTGAAACGTCACCCATTCCGTCTCTCCAGAGTTGCTGCCTGTCCCGCTGAGTTACCCCAGCGTTTTGTGTCTATCTTATGGGCTTGGCATCTTTCCCAGTAATCAGCGGGGTGGGAAATTGCAACCTTCACGTGGTCCGCCCTGTTTCGACGAATGCAATCAACCTGGCTGGCACAATCAAATAAGATCAAATAGAACAAGTTGTCCTACAACTTTAGGCTGTGCACGCCATACGCAAGAAGAAGAAGAAGAACCATGGCAGCAACATGGTGGCTGCGTGTGTTCTTCATGCACTGCTCAACTACATAGGTCACAATTTAGCACAGAGATCTTATTTGCACTCAAAGATATGTGCTAAATTGTGACCTGTGTACTTGGATCACCTACGCAAATCTGCAAAATTTGCCACAAAGATGTTGAAAAACATTTAACAATTTTTTGGGCAAATTTTGCAGATTTGTGTAGGTGTTCCAAATGAGCAGCAGTTTCACAACCTCACCATCCACTTTCCAGATAAGAGTTCAAGAAGGAACTGCAGATGCTGGAAAATCGAAAATCCTTCGCTCCTTAGATGCTGCCACACCCGCTGAGTTTCTCCAGCATTTTTGTCTACCTTCCAGATAAGAGTGTTAACAAGTGACAGGAATTGACGTGCCTTTGAAGGTGGTGAGGAGGTGAGGTGGGTTTAGGAGGAGGAATAAACAACAGACAATAGGTGCAGGAGTAGGCCATTTGGCCCTTCGAGCCAGCACCGCCATTCACTGTGATCATGGCTGATCATCCACACTAAGTACTCCGTTCCTGCCTTCTCCTCATATCCCCTGATTCCGCTATCTTTAAGAGCTATATCCAACTCTCTCATGAAAGCATCCAGAGAACCGGCCTCCACTGCCCTCTGAGGCAGAGAATTCCACAGATTCACAACCCTCTGTGTGAAAACGTTTTTCCTCATCTCCGTTCTAAATGGCTTACCCCTTATTCTTAAACTGTGGCCCCTGGTTCTGGACTCCCCCAACATCGGGAACATGTTTCCTGCATCTAGTGAGTCCAAACCATTAATAACCTTATGTGTCAATAAGATTCCCACTCATCCTTCTAAATTCCAGAGTGTACAAGCCCAGCCGCTCCATTCGATCAACATTTGACAGTCCCGCCAGCCCGGGAATTAACCTTGTGAACCTACGCAGCACTCCCTCAATAGCAAGAATGTCCTTCCTCAAATTTGGAGACCAAAACTGCACACAATACTCCAAAGACTGGAGGACAGGAGTCAAAGGAGGACGTGTGAACAGTGTCAGGAGGGGACCTGAAAGAAAAGGTGTTTGCAGACGTTGAGGGTCTGCTGAGGATCGATGGGAAATGGTGGGGGCAGTTCTAGCTACAGCGGATAGAAAACATTGGGTTTGATATTGATAGTGTAAATGAAGCTCGTAGCAACAGATAGTGAAGGGAAATGGCCACTGCATGATGAAGATGAATGGTGACGGCATCTTGAATGAGTGGGGAGGGGGGTGGGGGGGGCGGACACGACAAAGGCTAGAGATCTGGTGTTGACATTAAACATTTAGAATATTATTTTGACAGGCAATACTTGAAAGAAGAAATGAGAGTATTCACCGAAGGGGTTATTGCCTTGAAACAAAGCTCATTCTTTCTTTTGTCTGGCTGTGAGTGATTAGTATTCCACAGCAGGCAATGTACCTCAACAAAAATCAATACCAGACTCCACTATAAACTTTAATAGGAACTATAATGAGTGCTTTACAGTCAATAATTATAGAAAATAGGTTTGCCAGGTCAGGTTGAGGTACTGTAGTGTGGAGGGGTGTATGGAACAGATACAGATCATTTCAAGTATATACATTAATAAAAGTAAAAGCACTCTGCATCATATCACGGTTGGAATGTCAGTTCCGTCGGTACACTTGTTAATCCCACAGGCATTTCTCAGGAGACGTTTGTATTGAAAGTTTACAACTAGTCGACTTGTCAATGCAATGGACTAATAAAGAAATCTCCCACGTGAAGTATCCTAAGAGCCAGAGGGGCAAGAGAGGAATATTGTGCACATCAGCACCAGCTGTTGACTCCCAGTCAGGGAGTGGCTGGTATAAACAGGTGATCTGCCAACAGTGCATAGAGTGGTACAAAGATCAGGAAAATGCAGCCCTGGGCAGGCATCCTTTGAAGTTCAGACTGCTAAAAAAATCGAAAGATCTTTCCAACAGCAGAATAGCATTAAAAAAAATCGCCCTTAAACTACTGGGCAGTTTTCCAATTTTTTTTCGCCACTCAGGTATGACTTTTTCCCTCACTCCAATGAATGACTTATTTTTACAACACTTCAATGATATCTCCCCGTATAATTTCCCCTGGTCTAAAGGAAGCAGCAGAGAGGCCGACTCTTGGCCACACCAAGCTTGTGTTTCCATGGCCAGCTGAAATGCAGGCAGAGTGGAAAATTTAATAGGACCTACCTTCAGAAAGGAGATGAGGAGGAATCACTTTAGCCAGAATCTGTGGAATTCATTGCCACAGACGGCTGTGGAGGCCAAGACTTTGGGTATTTTTAAAGTGGAGATTGACAGGTTCTTGATTAGTAATGTTCTCAAGGGTGATGGGGAGAGGCCAGAGAATGGGGTTGAGAGGGAAAGATACATCAGCCATATTTGAATGGCGGAGTAGACTTGATGGGCCTAATAACACAATTCTGCTCCTAATAACCTAATTCTGCTTCTCTGACATTTTTTTCAAACAATTGGCCCCAAGCTAACCTCCCTATTTATTTCAAATTCTGTGCAAACTTTCCATTCTTTTTTGTCCAAGACACACTGCAACACTGCTCTCCTTGTTACCAGTGTGAGTTATGTGTAGCTGTACTTATAGTTCATTCTCTTTCCTCATCTTTGTTATCTTTGACATCACTGACCATCCCATCCTTAGTGTCAGACCTTGCTAGTCCATCTTTCTGGCTGTGCTCTCGCTTGAAGTTGGAACAAAGAAATCATCTCTGTGATATGGAATGTTGATTAGACTCTGCTCAGAGCTCCGTGCAGAGTTCTGAACTCCGAGTACACAGGGACAAGAGAGAAGCTGCAAATAATATATTTATAAGGAGAATAACAAAGCTGATGGATTATGTGGAGCAGGATGGAATGAACATGCCAGGATTCTTTCCTTCCTTATAGAGCATGACCGAGCTGATCGTATTTATAAATAGAAAGAAAATGTGTAGATAGGACATGTTGGTTGGTGTGGGCAGGTTGGGCTGAAGGGCTGGTTTCCACGCTGTATGACTACGACTGTACAATTCTATAACTGTACAATAGGGTAAATATAGATGTTTGCACTCTGACAGGTGTATAAGTATAAGATAATATTACTCCACGCAAGAAACGCCTCTTAACCGTCTAAATGTATTAAGACGAAGATTCGTTGAGATGAATAGCATATTAGGTGTGTAAAGGGAGACCCCAAATAAATACAAAAAGATATGAAAATAGAAGCATAGAAAATAGATGCAGGAGTAGGCCATTCGGCCCTTTGAGCCAGCACCACCATTCAATATGATCATGGCTGATCATCCAAAATCAGTACCCCGTTCCTGCTTTTTCCCCATATCCCTTGATTCTGTTAGCCCTAAGCTAAACTCTCTCTTGAAAACATCCAGTGAATTGGCCTCCACTGCCATCTGTGGCAGAGAATTCCACAGATTCACAACTCTTTGGGTGAATACAGCTCCATCAATCAGTGTAGGAAAGAACTACAGATGCTGGTTTAAATCGAAAGGTAGACACAAAAAGCTAGAGTAACTCAGCGGGACAGGCAGCATCTCTGGAGAGAAGGAATGGGTGACGTTTCGGGTCGAGACACTTCTTCAGGGTCTCAACCCGAAACTTCACCCATTCCTTCACTCCAGAGATGCTGCCTGTCCCATTGAGTTACTCCAGCTTTTTGTGTCTATCTTCGGAGGAAGCAGGCCCTTCGGCCTACCGAGTCCGCGCCAATTAGCGATCACCCCTACACTAGCACTTTCCTACACACTAGGGACAGTTCACAATTTTACTGAAGCCACTTAACCTATAAACCTGAACGACTTTGGAGTGTGGGTGGAAACCGGAGCACCCGGAGAAAACCCACACAGTCACAGGGAGAATGTACAAACTCCATACAGTCAGCACCCGGGTCTCTGGCGCTGCAGGGCAGCAATTCTACCACTGCACCACTGTGCCTCCTGACATCTTCTCCTTATTTTCTTCAGTCAGGTAGCATTTGCGGAAGGAATGTTTCCAACATTTTTGGCTTATATTTGATCTCTCCAGAAGCATCTGGCAGAGGAAGAGACAGAGCCATCTTTATACTAAATAACTAGGTTTGGCTTTTGATTCTGGAATCCTGATACTGCCCAAAATGAGGACACTTAGCTCATTAATGGAAACATCCATTTAATTCCCTTTTCTGATTCCCCCCCGCGGACCTGTTTATTATTCGCTTTATGTATTCATCTAATTCCCTCGTGAATATTGTCATTAATCCTCTGTCATCTCCCTTCCAGTAACTCCAATCCAAATAACTGTGTTAAGAAAAGATTTGCTAATGCTATCCCTGATTCTTCTGGCAATCGCACTAACGGCATGTCCTGTCAATGACTCCTCTTCCACTGAATCCAATTTGTCTTATTTTTATCTCAGAAATGATTCAGGAATCTCAACATGACTATCACGTTTCTCCACAACAGTCTATGCTGTAGGAAGAACCACCAAGCCTCTCCAGCCTCTCCACAAACCTAAATGAGTTTTTTGAAGAAGTAACCAAAAAGGTAGATGAGGGCAAAGCTGTAGACATTGCTACATGAACTTCGGCAAGGCATTTAATAAGGCTGGCTGCTCTGGAAGGTTAGATTGCATGGGATCCAGGGAGAGACAGATGACCAGATGGAGAATTGCCTTCATGGAAAGATGCAGATGGTGATGGTAAAAGGCTGTTTTTTTGGGACTGCTGGCCTGTGACTAGCGGCGTCCCTCAGGTATCTGTGCTGGGACCATATACTGTTTGCAGTTTATATCATTGATTTAGATAATGAATATAGAAGGCATGATTAGTAAGTTTGCAGATGACACTAAAGTGGATGATATCATAGATAGCGAAGATGGTTATCAAAATTTACAGCAGGATCTTGATCATTTGGACAAGTTTGCTGAGGAATGCTTAATGGAGTTAAATGCAAATAAGTGCAAGGTGTTGTATTTTGGGAAGTCAGACCAGGGCAGAACTTTCACCATGAATGGTAGGGCACGGGGGAGTGTTGTAGAGCAGAGGGATCGAGGAGTGCAGGTACAGAGTTATTTGAAAGTGGCGTCACAGGTAAATAGGGCGGTCAAGTAGGCTTTCGGTACGTTGGCAGGTTCAGTCAGGTTATTGAGTATAGAATTTGGGATGTTATGTTACAGTTAGCAATGGCAAGTTGGACCAAAGGGCTTGTTTCCATGCTGTATGACTTGATATCTGCGGTCTCTTATCTTTGGCAGCATTCTGGTAAGTTGCTGCTTCATTGACACCAGAGACCTGACATTCTTCATGTAGCGCTCAGAATGAACATAATATTCAACCTAAGACGCAATTAACATTTTATAAAAGTTCTGAATGTTTTGTCTTTGTTTTCCAATGGCAGTATTAATAATACCATTTGCTTTCATGGCAACTTTTCTGTTTATCCCAATTCCTCCAGGGTCTCAAACGAAGTACACTCCTTCAAACCCTTTGATTCCTGTACCCATTCTAAAGTTGATTCAATTAGTTTACATGGCTGCTTCCTATTCTTTCTCATTATTTTTTTTCTCCCTTTTCTAGTCCAAAGACATTGAATGGCATTTCTATAATGATTATCACATCGTAAAAAAAAAAGGATACTTATGCCAACAGTTATACGTCCTGACTTTTTGGTGGATATTTAATGACCAATTAAAATGACAATTCAAAAAAGTCAATAAAACAACCCAATGCTTCTGAGGGTGGGATGCCACCGTGTGAACCAAATAGCAGATGGAGTAAATCGAGCGGAGAATATTGGAGATTCACAATCTACATTGAATTGTTTTATCTTCTCAGCTTCTGCAGGCACTGCGCCTGTACTTGCTGGAGTTTAGAAGGATGAGGGGGGACCTCGTTGAAACGTACAGAATAGTGAAAGGCTTGGATAGAGTGAATGTGGAGAGGATGTTTCCATTAGTGGGAGAGTCTAGGACCAGAGGACATACGTAGCCTCAGAATACAAGGACCTTCTTTTAGGAAGGAGATGAGGAGAAATTCCTTTAGTCAGAGGGTGGTGAATCTGTGGAATTCTTTGCCTCAGAAGGCTGTGGAGGCCAAGTCAGTGGATATTTTTAAGGCAGAGATAGATAGATTCTTGATTAGTATGGGTGTCAGAGGTTATGGGGAGAAGGCAGGAGAATGGGGTTAGGAGGGAGAGATTGATGAGCCATGATTGAATGGCGGCGTAGACTGGATGGGCCGAATGGCCTAATTCTACTCCTATCACTTATGATCTTCTGACCTACTTGGCCGATTTGCTCATTAATGCTGGAATGATGCACTGATATTTTTCTTGAAGAATTTGGCCCAATGACTTTTGGGATCAGTACGAAGGTTAGGTTAGCAACAATGGATAAATTGCAAGTACTCGAAACCTGAAGTAAACATAGAGCTTGATGGAAATGCACAGTAGATCAGTCAGCATTGAAGGGTAAAAATGTCAATGAGCGGATGAAGATAGCACAGTACACAGATTCACACAGTGCAGAAAGCAGTACATGGATTTATACAGCACCTAAAACAGCCACATCCCCCCAGAAATCCATGGCAACCATCAAATGCCAAACTTCTGTTAATTCCATTTAATTCACCCACTGTCGTGTAAGGAGCCGGTAGAGACAGATAGAGGGTTCAGAGGCAGGAGGGGGAAGTAGAATGGAAAAGAGAGAGAGGAGCAATCAGAGGTGAAGGGAGAGGGAACCACAGAACAGGCAGAGAGAAGGTTGTAGGGAAGGCATGGAAAGGAGAAAAACAAGGGTGAGGCGGACAGGCACAGTAACAAGGTGCAAACTGAAGATAGACACCAAAAGCTGGAGTAACTCAGCGGGACAGGCAGCATCTCTGGAGAGAAGGAATGGGTGACGTATCGGGTCGAGATCCTTCTTCAGACTTTGATCAGTGATGCTGCCTGTCCCATTGAGTTACTCAGGCTTTTTGTGTCTATCTTCGGTTTAAACCAGCATCTGCAGTTCCTTCCTACACAATGACGTGCAAATGTTGGACATTTAAAAAATGACAAGAAAATGACAATATCTGTGAGGCTCAGCTAAACTATGTGTCTTCACAGCTTTGTTTAGCCTGAACGAAAGATCGGATGGGAGGATAAAATGAGATTAAAACAGAAAACCTGAAGCTCAGACAGGCTTCATCTGTTCACTGGTGTCTTTATCTGCCTGTCTCTTTGTCTATCTGCCTGTCTGTGTCTATCAGTTGTATATCTGTCTGCCTCTGTCTGTTCCACATACGTTTATCTGTCTGTCTGTTTCCGCTGTGTTTTGTCCATCTGCCTGCATTCTACCCAATCACATGCTGAATTGTCAGAAACGCACCAGGAAATCTACTGCCCACGGAAAAATTAGTTTAGTTTAGACAGTGTGGAAATAGGCACTTCAGCCCACCGAGACCGCACCGACCAGCAATCCCCACACATTAACACTATCCCACACACTAGGGACAATTCTCAGCCAATTAACCTGCAAAACCTGTGCATCTTTGGAGTGTGGGGGGAAACCGAAGATCTCGGTAAAAAACTCTCGTGGGGAGAACGTACAAACTCCGTACAGACAGCACCTGTGGTCGGGATTGGACCCGTGTCTCTGACACTAAAAGCGCTGTAAAGTGCCTGTCCCACTTACGTGATTTTTTTCACCGACTGGGTGACGCCTGTATGGCCGTGAGTAGTCGCCCAAAGAGTCGTACCTTTTTCTGGTCGTTGCTGGATTTTCAACATGTTGAAAATTTTCGGCAACCTGCTGCGACTATGACGGGGTGCCGGCAAGTTGCCGAAAAAATCGCGTAAGTGGGAACTCTATTGCTGCGCCACCGTGTAACGTGAACTGAATGCCTGGTCACTTCACATTACAGTGGTCCCAAATGAAAGAGGTCAGCGTGGTGCAGGTGGATTCTCCACTACACAACACCATCTGTGGACAATTAACTGGGATTGTAAAACAGTTATTCCCCTTCTCATATAGTGTAATGTAGTGATTAAATTACTGGATGAGTACCCAGAAGTAGTCAAAATACTGAATGGTGTTGATAGAATAAAGAGAAAATGTTTAGAGGGAATGGTAAACAGAACATGGTGCTGGCTCGACATGGCTCGAAGGGTCGAATGGCCTACTGCTGCACCTATTGTCTATTGTCTAACATGCAAAATTAGGGTTTTTGGCAAAAGAACCAGATGCAGTTTGAGAGAACTAAATTGACTTCTTAAATAGGCCTTCAACATCAAGGATGCCTGACCTTCTCTGTTTTTTTTGGTTCCAAGATGATACAGAGGCCAGCGTGGAATGCAGACTCTTCCATACTTAGTGTCGTTGCTAGGCAAAGGTTGGCGGGGTGGCTGGTTATGGCCCTGTCCCATGGTACGAGTTCATTCCAAGAGCTCTCCCTGGTTTAAAAAAAAATCAAACTCGTGGTAGGCACGGAGAATGCACGTAGCGGGTACGTCGGAGCTCGGGGACGTCTCTTAGCAGCTCGTAACGCTAACGGCAGGTACTCGGGAAGACTCGCTAACGGCAGGTAAGCTCGGGAAGACTCGTGAAGATTTTTCAACATGTTGAAAAATGTCCACGAGAGCCCCGAGTACCGACAAGTGGCCATTAACGTAAATCTCCAGGTTCGAATCAGGGCAAACTCGGGAGAGCTCTTGGAATGAACTCGTACCGTGGGACAGGGGTTTTAGTTTGTGAGGTTGTCTAGAGTTTATGTGTTGCCTCGAGGATCTCAGTCCCATCACGGATTTGTCTTCTCTACCTGCAGCAGTGATGGGTCTGAGATTCCTCTAAGTCATTGGAGATGTAGTATATCTTCAAGGTGGTTTTGAACTTTGAATCTTTCCCTCTGGCTGCCTCATATAAAAACATCTGAAAAATAGTTTGTTTTATGACCATCGGGCTATTAAACGCCAAACCTCCAAATAGGCTCTGAACTATATAGACTTTGGGGCATTATTTTATACTTTGCCCTGTCATTGTTTATTTGTCTGTCTGTCTCTTTATATACAGTATATACACACATACACACATATGTATATATATATATATATATGTGTGTGTGTGTGTGTGTGTGTGTGTGTGTGTGTGTGTGTGTGTGTGTGTGTGTGTGTGTGTGTGTGTGTGTATGCACATATACATATACATGCGGGTGTATGTGTGCCTGTGCGTGTATAATCATAATATTTATATACATACATACATGTCCCGTTGGGGACATCAGACAATAAAACACTCTTGACACTTGAACACTATCGCCCACCACCTCCGCTCAGTTCGCAATAACCAACCTGATCTCCCGGTGGCTCAGCACTTTAACTCCCCCTCGCATTCCGAATCCGACCTTTCTGTCCTGGGCCTCCTCCGTGGCCAGAGCGAGTCGCACCACAAATTGGAGGAACAGCACCTCATATTTCGCTTGGGTAGTTTACACCCCAGCGGTATCAACATTGACCTCCAATTTCAGGTAGTCCTTGCTTTCTCCCTCCTTCCCCTCCCCTTCCCAGCTCTCCCACAGCCTACTGTCTCCACCTCTTCCTTTCTTCTTCCAGCCCCCCCCACCCCCACATCAGTCTGAAGAAGGGTCTCGACCCGAAACATCACCTATTCCTTCGCTCCATAGATGCTGCCTCACCCGCTGAGTTTCTCCAGCTTTTTGGCAAGTGGCTGGGTTCAGGACAATTTGGGATGCACTAGCCAGTGATGTCCGCTCTCTGTAAATGATTATTTCTGCTGAATCTGCTTCCATTATGCTTTCAAGTCATGCATTCCAGATAACAATATGCCTCTGTGTAAACAAACACACCCTCACAGCACTTTTGCCAATCACCTTAAATCTCTATTCAGTGTTCATTGATCTTTCTGACCCCGCTCATTATTTTGAGCAGCTCCATTTTGAGCAAACCTCCTTCACCTCTCTTCTCCAAGCTGAGGTATCCCAGCTTGAAACCCCTTATCCTTCATATATGTCTTCTGCATTCTCATTAAAGCCTTGATAGTCTTTTAAAGGGGTGATGCTTTAGAATGAACAGAATACTTTAGCTGAGGTCCAACTGGTGCTTTACACAAGTTGACGCTAGGCTGTAGTTGACTCTGGCAGTACACTTTATGACGATTTCTAATCCAAGAATCCCATCTATGTTTCTTGCAGCATTTTCAGCCTGTATAGTCACCTGCAAAGGTTTGTCTATTAACAATCAGTGGGTTGTTTTTTTTCCCACACTCACCATCCCTCTAACAAGCTGTCAAATGAATGACCCAAGTTTGGCTTCTCCCAACAATACTTTGGCTTTGACTTTGACATCGGGAGGAGAATGGGGAGTGCAGGGGAGAGACAAGACTTGCCTTCCATCACAGTGAGGAGGAGATTCACTGTGATGGATGTTTGTGTAAATTGTGTTGTGTCTTGGTTCTTTTCTTGTTGTATGACTGCAGGAACCAAATTTCGTTTGAACTTCATTTGAGGTCCAAATGATAATAAACGGTATTGTATGGTATTGTATTGTATTGTACTACTGTAATGCTGAACAATAATCATATAACTTGTATTAATCCAGCATCTTTAATGCAGGATTTGTCAAAAACATGCTTCACACAGAGCGTTGTGAAATGTAAGAAAGTTAGATTTTACAGAACAGCAGAGAGAGGGGTACAAAAGAGAAGGGAATTGAGGCCAACGATAGAGCAATGGAAATCATAAAAATGCTTGATGTCTGAATAAGAACAACAGAGACTCCAAGGACTGTAGGGTGGGTGGAAGTTCTAGACATGGGGAGTGGGCTATCACTTCTTTTGATTTATCTACTTATTTTCCGACTCATGTTGAGGCCCTCCTCTATGAGCCTCAAGCTTTTTTTTTGCAGGGATCTCAGCAAATAAATAACACATTTCATACATTGTATCCTGTGTGTCATTAAAATCCACCCTGGGGCTCCAGCAGTGAAGGTAGCAGGTGCAGGCAGCTTCAAGGGGAAGGTGTCCCCACTGCATTGTGTCTATCCCTTCTGAAGTGTGTTCATCTTTCTCCAATCCCTATTAACTTGATGAAACGTTTGATGTATCCGAGCATGTTTAGCAGTAGATTGCTAATGAAATCAGACGCGAGTTTGTCAGAAGTAATTCCATTTGATTTGGTTTGCATTAAAAGATTGGACCTGGTCAACTGCTTACAACAAATTCTGAATTTTAAAATGCTGCGGTGCTTCTTATTCACAGCATTAACTTCCTGCTTAATCTTCGACTCAAGTTCACCTCAGCTGCTTGCGTTATGGGGGAATTCCCTCGTACTGTTAACCCACTCGTCATCCCTTATTTCATTGGTGCTTGTGGGTTCGTGCTGGGTGAAAATTGCAACATTTCTGTATATTCTCTTAAAGCCCTGTCCCACGGTACGAGTTCATTCCAAGAGCTCTCCCGAGTTTTAAAAAAATCCAACTCGTGGTAAGCACGGAGAATGAACGTAGCGGGTACGTCGGAGCTCGGGGACGTCTCTTAGCGGCTCGTTACGCTAACGGCAGGTACTCGGGAAGACTCGCTAACGGCAGGTAAGCACGGGAAGACTCGTGAAGATTTTTCAACATGTTGAAAAATGTCCACGAGAGCCCCGAGTACCGACGAGTGGCCATTACCGTAAATCTCCGAGTTCAAATCAGGGCAAACTCGGGAGAACTCTTGGAATGAACTCGTACCGTGGGACAGGTGGCTGCATCTTCAAAACACTTCACTGACTCCACACGTCAGAAGAGTGAAAGGCACTATATCAATGCAGTACTTCAGAGACCATTAGGATATGGATGGTAGATGCAATGCATTGTCCAAAATGTTTGTTTGTTTTTTATGTGTACGTATGCGTGTGTGCGTTCTTGGCTACGGGAGCCAAGATCGTCCCATGAACGGAAGGCTCGAGGCTCCCAACCGCGGTAGAACCCATCACAGTAAGGAATGTGGAGGAGTCACTGTGGTGGATGTTTACGTTAAAATGTATTTTGTGTGTCTTGTTGCTTTTTATTGGTATGACTGTATGGCAAATCAAATTCCTTGTATGTTGCAATACATACTTGGCGAATATAGTACGATTACAATTATGATTATGACACAACTTTTGTTCTCCATTATTATATTGTTTAAAGTGCACTATGTTTACATATTCTGCTGCGAGTAAGAATTTCATTGCCCTATCTGGAACATTTGAGAATAAAGCGCTCTTGACTTGACTCTTGAAAAAAGAGCAAGAGAAACTGTTCAGGGAAAATAAAGAGTTCAAGTTCAAGTATAGTGCAGCATAGGTACAATGAAAAATCTTGCTTGCAACAGCATTGCAGGCATAAAGACTCAGACATAGAACATAGATTAGTACAGCAAAGGGACAGGTCTTTCGGCCCACAATGTTTATGCAGAACACGATGCCATTAAACTGATGTCATCGGCCTGTACGATCCATATCCTTCTATTCCTTGCACTTCCATGTGTATTTCTGAAAGCCACTTAAATGCCACTATTGTATCAGCCTCCACCATCACCCCAGGCAATGTGTTTCAGACCCCCACTACTCTCTGTATAAAACACCTTCCCCGCACATCTCCATAAAACTTCCCCCCTCTTATTTTATAGCGTTGGACATTTCCACCCGGGAAAAAGGTTATGATTGTGTCTACACTACTCTGCCTCTCATAATTTTATCTGCTTCTATCCAGTCTCCCCTCAACCTCTGACGTTCCAGAGAAAACGATCCAAGTTTACCCAACATCTCCTTGAAGCTGAAACCCTCAAATCCAGACAGTATTCCGGTGAACCTCCTCTGTACCCTCCCCAGAATCTCCACGTGTTCCCATAATGGGAAGCCAAACACAGAAGAGAAACACACACAAAAGAAATCATGAATCATGCATGAATTACACATAAAATTTGAAAGAGAGAGATTGCAAAAACATTAATTCAGAAATATAATTTGAAAAAAAAAAGAAGCAGGTTCCTGGGTCATAAATATTAACTGCTTCTTTTTCCAGTTATGCTGCCGAATTCACTGAATGTTTACAGAATGTTCATGTTGTGGAGCAAACGAGGGGGTTTTAATAAATTGTTCGTTAAAAATGTGTTTGCAAATTTAAATATGGCCATAAAAAGTCTAAAAGGAATGAATGGAGGTGGAGAATACAAAATTGAAAGTAACATTGAACTTGTTCGACCAATGGCTTTACTGTGCTTCATCTAGGTGCCGATTATTGAAAGGATATTAAAGCTAGAGAATGATGTCAGTCATGGGCAGGAACACAGAGATATCATGTGGAAATCAAGGGACTTTGCATTGCAAAGCAATCTCAAGGGGTACATGATCTACTTCCTCTTCCCATTCTTTCCTTCCTTAGCACCAACGTGGTGCCATTCCAGACTGCAATGGATGATTCATGGGATGCAATCAGAAATAGCAGGTGGGATGGACAAAAAATAAAAAAGGGCCAGAGAAGAGGGAGGAAAAGGATGCTGCAAAAAGAGCCAGGGTAACATCTTACTATGTTTTAGAATCGTCTATGTTTTATTTTAGGAATATGGGAATGTAATATTATGGTCCATCTTAATTGCCTCTGGCCTAGCCAACTAGTTTCAAGAGACAGTAATGGTGAAATTATTCTCTAATTATCCCAATGATTTGCTATCCCCGTATCATTAACCAGGATACATCTCCATTTCTGAGACTTAATTGGGTTTGGTGCCACAAACCTGGTCTCCATTCCATTGGAGACATGTCTCTCTTTTTCCACTCTGGCCCTTCTCCATAATTTAAAACACATTTGTTTTCCCCACATTTTCACTCTGTCATTGACTTGAAAGACTAATTATGTTTTTGCTTTCAGAGGCTGCAGAGTATTTCCATTTTTTTCTTCTTCGTTTCAGATTTCCAACATCTGCAGTTTTTGCTCTTCAATCGCTGGCCGGCATTCTACTTATGGGTGGGCACCTCTGGACCATTGTTCCACATTTCCTACTTCTTCCAAGCTGTAGCCATTGATTAAATTACTTAGATAGAGTATTTCAAAACATTATTTCAAACATCTTAACATAGATTGAAAAAATCTATCTAATTGCATTTGAATGAATCAATATGACTACTCCCACCAGCTTGTTGGGGAATCTGCTTCACAGGCAGACAGATTGAAATTGCATTTTGAGAAATGTTTTTAATTCACCCTCTTCGATCACACTGGCTGTGTCCTTCTGGACAAGGTGAAACAACCTGTCATAATCTATATTGTAGAGAACCGTTAGAATTTTAAAAGCAGTAATCATATCACCTAAGATAGACACAAAATGCTGGAGTAACCCAGCAGGTCAGGCGGTATCTCTGGAGAAAAAGAATAGGTGATGTTTCGGGTCAGAACCCTTCTTCAGACCGTCTGAAGGGAGATAGACACAAAACGCTGGAGTAACTTATCGGGACAGGCAGCATCTCCGGAGAGAAGGAATGGGTGATGTTCCGGTTCGAGACCCTACTTCAGACTGAGAATCGGGGTCGAGGGAAACTGGTGATATGGAAGGGTACAAATAGCATGTAAGGTGTGAAAAGGACAGATCAAAAACAAACGATGATTAAGGAAATGTACAATGGTTTGTTGTTAGCTGAGGGGAAGGTGACAATGAGGCATACAAACAATAAGGTTAATCACAAGGACAGTGAGAGTAGTTCCGACCCAAAATGTTGCCTATTATTTTTCTCCACAGATACTGCCTGACCCACACAGTTACTCCAGTATTTTGTGTCTATCTTCGATGTAAATCAGCATCTGCAGTTCCTTCCTAATCATATCTCCTCTCAACTTTCTGTTCCCAATGTGAACGAGCCCAGCCTTCTATACCTTCTTTAACTTCTGTGATATCTTTTTCACATCGACTGGACAAACCATCCTAAATATTCTTAATATAGTGATCTATAATGGGGCCAAGTCAAGTCACTTTTATTTCTATAGCACATTTAAAAAACAACTCTCGTTGGCCAAAGTGCTTCACATTGGTGGAGGTACTAACGTTATACAACAGTGGTTCATAGATTAAGCACATCCATAAATACATACATAAAGACTTGAGAGTAAAGATGATTTTTCAGTCTCGACTTAAAGGAGTCGATGGAGGGGGCAGTTCTGATGGGAAGAGGGATGCTGTTCCACAGTCTAGGAGCTGCAAATGCAAAGTCACCATGAGAAAGCTAAACCTCATTCAGGAGATGGCAGCCTGTTTGAGTGGCATCTCCTCCACCCCCATAAACATGCATTCCCTCCGCACCAGTGTACCATGGCTGCAATGTCTTCCTTCTATAAAATGCACGTTACAGCTCTAGGCTACTCGGGCAATATCTCACAAATGTAGCATCTCTATCTACAAGCAGGACAGGGACAGCTTGCAACCTGTCAGCTCAAACATAATCCTGACTGGTTAATATTCATGTGTAGAAAGGAACTGCAGATGCTGGTTTATACCAAAGAGAGACAAAAGCCATTGTGGTGACTCGGTGAGTCAGGCAGCATCTGTGGAGAAAAAGGATGGGTGATGTTTTGGCTCGGAACCCTTCTTCAGACTGAATATACCAGCCAGCATTCAACAAAAGCATTCAGCCATTCAGGCCTGCTCCACCATTCAACAAGATGACAGATGATTATCCACTTCAGACCCAGTTCCTGCCTTCCCCTCATATTCTTGATGCCTTTCGTTTTCAGAAATGTATCTACTTCTTCCTTGAATGTCTTGGCCTCCACTGCCTTCTGGGGTGGAGAATTCCAGATGATGGAATTTCTCCTGATTTCAGTTTTAAGCGTAGGGAGGCTGTGACCCCTAGTTCTATGTACCCCACCCACGAGGAAGACTCTTGCTGCACCTCATTTGTCTTTGTCCTGACTTGTTGCTGCTTCTGTTGTGAAAATGGTTTCAATCTTCATATTCAGAAGAGGAGTTCAGCAAGTCCCAGGTGGAATGCAGGCTTCGGTGGATAGAATTGATCCTGGAGGTTTCACAACTACAGAGGTGCTTTGTGCACAGATCTGCTCAGGAGCATAGATTTCCTTGCAACTGTTCGGCACTCTTCCTTCAAGAATCAATTGCTTGTGTAGAACATTGGCAGAAGACAGCAGACAATGTAGAGGTAGAAACAAAGAACTGCAGATGCCGGTTAATACACAAAAGGGCACAAAGTGCTGGAGTAACTCAGCAGGCCATGCAGCATCTCTGGAGAATACGAACAGGCAACATTTTGGGTCGAGACCCTTCTTCAGAATCTGCCTTTCTATATTTGAAGGAGGGTCTCAACCCGAAACATTGCCTGCCCATGTTCTCCTGAGATGCTGCCTGACTTGCTGAGTTACTCCAACATCAAACAGGATCATTTTAATCTCAAGGCTACCACTTTGGGAGAACTCAGATGAGGATGGCCGAATTGAGCAGTTACAAATGTTAGAGTGCCCAAAGACGCTGGCCTTAATCCTGACCTTGATGCATGCCCTCGTTGAGACTGAAGCCCATAAGAAGCCTATCTCCTGGAGATTGGAGTGGCAGTTATGCAAGTAAATCAGTTTGTCCCAGCGGTGAAAGATAAACCAAAGGCAATGAACTGGAATGACCAACTGCTCCCGGAGTGAGTGTCACAGGTCGACTAACAATGCAATGAATGAGAGTTGCAGATCAGACTATGAATATGGGTGATATATGGTCTAGGTGAAACTGATGAATGGTGAACAGCACACAGAATAGTAGTCACAGGCTAAATGACACACTATACATGGACTGAGGGTCTGTCACAGATGTGGGTAAATGACATTTTAGGGACCGATTTGCAGAAATCACTTGGTGTTTACACAATTTCAGGAATTAATGCAGAGGGATTTTAATGTTATGCAATGATGCTTGTAAACTAGGTAGCAGTGTTAAATGTGTTTTAAAAAATACTAATGGAAACTATTCTTACTAACTTGGGGTTTAATTGTTTTTGTGTTGTGAGGCAGGAATGCAATATAATTGGATCTGTGCAGATAATGAGGGCAGAGGGTCCAGTGAAATCACAACCACACTCCTCCAGGCTGGTTCTAGTCAACTGCACCATCAAATGAGAAATTAATTCCCGGAGAGAACAAATGGTTATTAGAATTTTCTAAAGAAATCAACTTGCTTTGGTATAAAGTTATTCAAGTCAAGATTGTTCCTAAGTGAAAAGCTCACATACTGTGACACTTTGCTTATCTAGACTGGAAATTGTGCCTCATTCCCGTGTTAATTATGCATTGCTGCAAATGTCTGTTGTTGATTTTACATTCATTTACGCTTTGTGTCTGCAATTTCCGACTGCATTTTGTTGGGGAGATCAACCCCTCTTCACCGTGCTGGGGTTTCAATGACGTGTTGTGCTTGCTGTGTTTCATATGAACTCCTTTTGGATCATTTCTGAAGTGTCTGTTTTGGTGCGGTTTTTAAGATTATTAATCTGAGAAAACAAACACTGCAGTAAAATAGACTGTTTGCAGCAGGTCTTGTCATAAGTTCTACCTAATTCCATCTCAGTCTCCGGTGCATTGGTGTCAATACACTCTCAAGTGAAAGACCTCCCCGGCTCAATTGTTTAGCTTAGATGTGGCTGAAGGGCCTGTCCCACTTGGCGATTTTTTCGGTGACTGCCGGCATCACTGACCGACGTATCAGGTCACCGAAAAAATTTACGGCGTGATGACGCGCGGTGCTTTTTCAAGTGTCGCAACATTTTTTTTGTCGCCGTTGAATTTTTGAAATGTTCAAAATCTTTCGGAGACACTGGTATGACGCCAGCAGTCGCCGAAAAAAATAGCCGTGGGTCAGGCCCTTAATGATCCCAAGGGTGAACCTGCTCCAAATCTCACTAGTGGCTGTCAGCTAACTCAAGGGCCGAAATGGACCAGCCCACGGGCTGTCTATTTTGGACAATAAAGCACAGAATTTAATCTCCAGATTAACTAACTGTGCATAATGTCAGTCATGCCGAATACGACTGTAGGTAATCATTGCCTCGAACTACACAGAAGTCCTGCAAATGTTAATGATCCATGGGGATTGTGAAGGAGAGGAGGAGCCCCGGGCGATACAGCGTGCAGCCCTTCCAGGGGCCGATCACTAATCCGACAGCCACAGTGTATTTTCTGTGGCAGGACATTATTAGCTTTCAAAAGTTAATTGCAGTACCCGAGTACCTGGATGCACAGTGTCAGGGGTTAGTATATTTTCATTTATACAGGAGTTCTTGAATGGCTCCTTGTGCAATGAGTGCATCACAAGAATTAAACAAAACTGACAGTACAATCCATTCCCCTTACCCATCTCTTTACTCATGGTTTAAATTTTATGGATCAAACACAGCACCTGATCTAAACAACACCAAGCCACAATAATCGTACATGGTTTTGTATGTTCAGCAAAAGTCATGGTGATAGCAGACTACAGCAAATGGTGCCTCTGGGGATCAGTACTGGGTCTCTAGCTTTTAACTACATTTATCGAAGGCTTAGACAAAGTCTTCAGTGCAGGCCTTGGCACACAGACGCCCGTCGGTCGTGGCCAGACTTGCATGCTATAACAGGCTACAAAGCATAAGTTGTGGCAGAATCGCTGTCAACAACGCATCCGTCCTTGGCGAGTTCAAAGACTTCTATGCTCATTTTGTGCAGAAGGTCAGTGGATTAATGTCACCCGCCCGACAGCCTCGGGTGCACAAGTTGTAGATGTCAGATTAGCCTTCCTGGTAGTGAACCCATGGAAAGCAATTGGCCTTGATGGAGTCTCCGGCTGTGTTTTCAGAACCTGAAGATACGACACCAAATGCGAGAGTAACTCAGCGGGACAGGCAGCATCTCTGGAGAGAAGGAATGGGTGACGTTTCGGGTCGAGACCCTTCTTCTGACTGCAGGCTTCGGAACCTGTGCGGAGCAGCTGGCAGGAGCATTTGTGGACATCTTTACCCCCTCCCTATTCCACTCCGAGGTTCCCTGTGACTACAATCATTCCAGTGCCATAGAAAAACAAGGTAGCATGCTCTACTGAACACTGTCTAGTGGTTCTCCATCCACCATGACAAAGTGATTCAAGAGGCTGCTTATGGAACACTATTCGAACCTCCCAGTAAGTCTTAATTCACCATTTGCCTACCACTTCAACAGGTCCATGTCAAACACCATCTCCATGGCCCTATAGTCATCCCTGGAACATCTGGAACAAATTCCTGTTTGTTGATTATAGCTCTACCTTCACCACCATAATTCCAACCAAACTCATCTCCAAACATCTGGACCTAGATCTCAACAGTCATTTCTGCAACTGGATCCTTGGCTCATCCATAGGCTGCAATCTGTAAGGATAGACAACACACATCCTGCTGGGTTTCCTCAATGCCTTTCAGGATGCTCCTTCTCCAGTTTGAGCCGTACAAAGCCAGCGATCCCTGCAAGTTGGTGGGAATGGTACACTCACTCATGGAGCTTTGAGAACGTCCTGGCACTGTTACACTCCTGATACAACCCGGGTCGCCGGCGCTGCAAGCACTGTAAGGCAGCGACTCTACCTCTGCGCCACAGTGGCCCCCAGGTGTGGAGTTAATTGGTGGATACAGAAATACCCTGGTGCAGCTGTTAACCCTGAAGGGGACATAATCATAAAATCAATGTGAGACCATTCAAGAATAATGTCCAGGAACACCTTCAAAAAGCTACATTCTCTGTACCAATACAAAATAAGTTATCACCCTATAACAATTTCTGAATGATTATGGAATGAGATTCAACAATTTCATTTCCACTTTCTAGACTAGAAAGATTGTTTGCCATTTTTTAAAAATCATTCCTAAATTAGACTTCAAAGCAAAATACGTTGCGTGTCCGTTGCGTGTCCATCGAACGGCTTGCTCGGACACTTGTAGGGGTGGCATTTATAAGCAAGGAGCATACTGTTGTTCCCCTATCAATGCATGTGTTTACACTGATCTTATTTACAGCAGATTCATATAATGTGCTGCATCTCAAACAATGTAATGGTTTCAGGCTTTCACTTTGCAGAATAATGCTTAGAGACCCCACATGTAAAGAGTTAGTCTGCTGCCTTGCAAATAAATCTCCCCTCCGTTTGGATATTATTGCTACGATGCAATGTTTTCTGTAGAAATTACACAGGAGAAATCAAGAATCAACCACATTAATAAATCTGAAGTCAGACCACATACATATGGATTATTTCCTCCGCTAACAGACATTAATAAACCAAATGCGTTTTAATACAACCTTTTAGTTTCTTAATCAAATTACTGATATTAGCTTTTTGTTCCAGAGTTAATTAATTACTTGAATTTAAATTCCCAGCAGTCCAGTAGGATTTGAATTTATGGCTCTGGATTAATAGTCCAAACCTCTGAATAGTAGTCCAATAATTTTATCTGTATGCCATTCTATGTCAAGAAAGCTCCTCATTTAAAAAAAGTCCTCTTTGCTAAGATCCAATCTAAGATTTATGTGGCAAGTTAATGGATAATTAATGTGCAGAATACATCAATTTTCTTGTAACTCACATTGATGATGAGGGTGCTCTTGCAAAGACGGGGTTTTTTTGTTATTCATTCACAGGACATGAACATCACTGACAATGTTGGCAGTAATTCTCCGTTCCTAATTACACATGAACTGAGAAAGCAGTTAAGGATATGGTGTTACATAGTGTCGTACAGCTCAGAAGCACGCCCTTTGGCCCATCGCCTCCATGCAGACCGTCAGTAATGCATTGAAGATAAGACACAAAGTGCTGGAGTAGTTACTCAGCGGGACTTGCAGCATCTCTGGAGATATACTTATCCTATTTACTTGCACTTGGTCCATTAGCTTCTCGGCCTTGGCAATTCACATGATGAACTGGATACTTCGTGAAATCAGCTGAACCAAGTAATGACCCTGTCCCACAGTACGAGTTCATTCCAAGAGCTCTCCCGAGTTTGCCCTGATTTGAACTCAGAGATTTACGGTAATGGCCACTCGTAGGTACTCAGGGCTCTCGTGGACATTTTTCAACATGTTGAAAAATCTTCACGAGTCTTCCCGTGCGTACCTGCCTTTAGCGAGTCTTCCCGAGTACCTGCCGTTAGTTTTACGAGCCGCTAAGAGACGTCCCCGAGCTCCGACGTACCCGCTACGTTCATTCTCCGTGCTTACCACGAGTTTGATTTTTTTTTTAAACTCGGGAGAGCTCTTGGAATGGACTCGTACCGTGGGACAGGGCCATGAGGATATTTCTGAAGAAGGGTCTCGACCCGAAACGTCACCCATCCCTTCTCTCCAGAGATGCTGCCTGTCCCGCTGAGTTACTCCAGCTTTTTGTGTCTATCTAAGGATATTTCTTTCCCTGAAGGGTATTAGTAAATTAGTTGGGTTTTCACAACAATCTGGTAGATTCATGGTCACTATTCCCCCTGTAGTGTGTTTTTTTTTAAAGATACAGAGTTGAAACAGACCCATTGACCCATTGGCCCACTGACCAACGACCACTGCACACGAGCTCTGTGTTATCACATCTTTGCATCCTACACACTAGGGACAATTTACAGAAGCCAATTAATGTACAAACCCGCACGTCTTCAGAATGTGGGTGGAAACCAGAGCACCCAGAGAAAACCCATGTGGTTATTGAGAGAATGTACAAACTCCATACAGACAGAACTTGTGGTCAGGATTGAACAAAAGTCCCTGGCACTGTAAGGCACCAACTCTCCCACTGCACCACTGTGTCTTTGGATTGCTTCTTCTTCTTGCGTATGGCGTGCACAGCCTAAAGTTGTAAGACAACTTGTTCTGTTTGATCTTCTGTTTGTGCACGCCAAGTTGATTGCATTCGTTGAAACAGGGTGGACCACGTGAAGGTTGCAATCTCCCACCCCTCTTTGGATTGCAATAGTGGGATATGAACTCTTGTCTCCAGATCAATAGTCCATGCTTCTAGTTTAGTGAAGTTTAGAGATACAGCGAGGAAACTAGATACTAATTCAGTAATCTAACTATAATGTTACTGTGCCTTCAATGGCAGAACAATGCAAGTTGTTCATCTACTTGTGCTGACTAATAACTCCGTATTTCTCACATTCACACAACACCTTATGGATTTAAATCAGCGGTTCTTAACCTGGGGGTCGTGACCCCCATGGGGGTTATTTGGGGGTTTTCTGGGGGTCATGAAGTGGTCATAAATAACATATCAATTTGTTGAGCCCATTTTTAGGAACCTAACAAAGGTACATACCACACACAGTATTTTGTTTGCGTATGCGCGTATGTATACACACACACAAACTGTGTGTGTTGTGAAACATGTCTGCCAAGAATCGCACGTCTAGTGAAGCATTTTTTTATTTTTTTATTTATCATTACACTTATGGGCGCCTTTCAAAGACTCTCAAGGACGCCTTGCAGATAAGCAGATTACAAAACATATAAGCAGAATAAAAAATTAAAAAAATAGTAGGGACATCAACAACATCACAATGCACAAATTAAGGACAAAATTCATTCCAAAGGCACAAAAAAGAAAATCAGAAACACAATTTCTCATATTCGGCTTCACAAGCATTGTTCAAAAACCCGTGGTCAAGTCACAATGTGTTATCTGTGCCAAGGTTTTGAGCCATGAGAGCATGAAGTCCAGCAAACTGAAGATCCATTTGGAGTCTTGTCACAGCAACCTGGCGGGGAAGGGCGTGGACTATTTCAAACGAAAAGAAGCTGCACTCAAGGGTTCGACGGGTCACTGCGCTCATCAAAATGAAGCAGCGTTGGAGGCTTCATACCGGATTGCTTATCGAATTGCACAGACTAAGAAACCTCACACCATCGGTGAAGAGCTTATCAAACCATGCCTTCTCGAAGCAGCGAAATTGGTGCTAGGGGAACAGCAAGTTCAGGCAGATTTCCCCTTCGAATAACACAGTCAAAAGTCGAATCTCGGATATGAGTAATGATATTCTGCTGCAAGTAGTGAGCGTTGTGAAGAGCAGTCCAGTGAATTCACTGCAACTGGACGAGTCAACAGATGTTGCCTCATGTTCCCAACTGCTAGTCTACGTTCGTTACCTCGACGGAGAAGCCATGAAGGAGGAGTACCTGTTCTCGGAGCCATTGGCTACTACCACTCGGGGAGAAGATGTGTTCTGAATGTTGGAAGCCTTCCTCATCAAACATGAGCTTGGCTGGGAACGACTTGTCGGGGTGTGTACAGATGGGGCACCTTCCATAGTTGGATGCAGATCTGGCTTCAAAACTTTTGTGAACGATGTCGCTCCCCATGTCTCCTTCACCCACAGCATGATGCATCGCCATGCTTTAGCGATGAAGACTCTCCCTCCCGGTCTTCGAGAAGTGCTTTCAGATGTGGTGAAGATTATGAAACACATCCGAGGGAGCGCAACAAATGCAAGAATCTTCAAAGCGATGTGTGAAGAAATGGGCGCCGATTTCACTGTTCTGATATTCCACACAGAGGTGCGCTGGCTTTCGCGTGGTAACGTTCTCAATCGTGTGATTCAACTTCGAGAGGAAATAGCACTGTTCTTGGAGGGAGGGTGTACTGAGAAGGAGAATCAGCTTCATGAAAAGATGCAGCATGAACTGTTCGTGATGAAGGTTCACTTGGCTGACTTCAAGGATACTTCCTGATGCTACACACGGCTCGTGACAAAGAGGCAGCGTTCAGGAGGAAGATTCCTGAAGAGTCCAGGATGGTGGCACGACTATCTTCCCTGAGATGACGACTCCCCTGGATGCTACACCAGATGCTTAATGCCACTTCCACGAGGAGATCTCAACCCACCTTCTGGCAATTAATGAAGCCATAGAACGTTACTTGCCCGGACTGGACGACCGCTCTCCGACCCTTTTCCATTGAAGACGGTGCCATCAGAGATACTGACGTGGTTGCAAAGGTCGAATTTTACCGAATTCGTGAAGATGCGCAGCTCAAGAGTGACTTCATGGAACAAGAGCTTAGCCACGTTTTAGCTGAAAGTGAAGGACCGTCCTGTCCTTTTGAAGAGGGCCCTGACCCTATTGGACCAGTGCCCTTCAACCTATCACTGTGAGGCTGTATTCTCAACCATGGTAACTCTGAAAATGGAATAGGCTTGTGATCGACACTGGCATGAGGTGCTGTCTGTCGAGCATTCGTCCTCGTTTTGATCGCCTGATGGCTGCGAAGCAATTTCAGCCATCCCATTGATTGTGTATTAGCAGACATGTTTTAATAAATCAGGCTGGGTTTTTTTCAATTTTTGTTTCGGGGGTCACGGTACTGACCAAGAATATCTGATAGGGCCATGGGGCCAAAAAGGTTAAGAACCACTGAGTTAAATGGTGAGAGCTATCCAACTCCCAGAAGATACACACAAAAAGCTGGAGTAACTCAGCGGGACAGGCAGCATCTCAAGAGAGAAGGAATGGGTGACGTTTCGGGTCGAGACCAGATCCTTCATCAAACTCTCATGTCAATGAAATCAAGAGCTTTCTGTACATTTTTCTTAGTCCGCTGGTTTGAAGACTTGCATCTATGAGATTGGGTTTCGTGTGTGTGTGTCAGACCAACTAATCAAATACAAATTTAAGTTATTGCCTGAGGATCTGAGAGTCCTTTTAAATTGGGAGAATAGCAACCCTTCGCCAGTGAGCAAACTGTTAGAAAAGACCCAAGGGGATATCTGACTCTCACTCTCCCATCTGTTTGGAGGAGAGCAAGGACGAAAGATAAAATCTAAAACTCAGTAGCTAGCTGCTGGCTCTTGTAAGAGGAGGTGATGGGTTGAGTTTGTTTCTCCAGATAGTCATCTGTCATTTCAGGCTGAAAGGTTTCTTTGCTCAGAGGTTTGCTAATCTAAGGAATTCTCCAGCTCACAAGGTAGTGGTTACTCATACATTGATCACATTTAAAAAGATCAATAAATAGAATTAATGTTAAAAAAAACCAGCCATAAACTGATTGATAGGTACACAAACTCAAGAGGCAAAAAGTTGACTTGCACTTCTACTTTTTATGCCAAAGTAAAGCTCAGATGAGCGGGTTCCAGGAGAAAAGCAGTATTTCATCCCCAAGGCAATAATATATACAATAATTGTAAATGCATCCAGCATACTAATCCAAGGGATGTCAGGAATATGCTCCAAAGGTGCAAAGGCACAAGGGAAAAGCAAGTGCACTGAAAACGCAATGGGATCAAGTGGCAGGCCTCCAGAGACTTACCTGGAGCTGTCCAAAAACTAGGCTCATCTCAGGACACCACGACAAGCAAAATGGTAAAAATCTACTCGGGCATTAAAACCGTCCTTTTCTTTTCATGCTCAGTTTTACAGCAGAGATATTATTGAACTAGAAAATGGTTGCCTTAAAATTAGATATATTGGTGTGAGGAATTCATTAAAAGCAATTAATTAAACATCATTATGTCCATTGGGAAACTTGCGCAGGCACTTAGGTGTGCAACTCAGCTGAGTGAGGGAGTTTGGCATCCAGCGATGTCGCAAAGCATGTGCTACACATTTCCTCTCTCTCTGGATGAAACTTTGTTAAAAACTAACCCAAAACACTAGAAGCACAACTTGCTGAGTCCACCAATTGTAGGAACTCTTGATTTAATATCAACATCTCGCACAAATCATCTGTCGGTCTCAGTTTTCAAAGCTCAGGATATTTGAACACTCACCACTGATTGCTCCATCACTGATCATAGCCACGGTATTCTACGTACATCAAAGCCGTGCTTCATGATCTCTTCCTCGCTGGTCATTCCACATCTCACAGGGGTGTGGAGCCGCTCAAGGCAGAGAGTTCCTACAGGCCAGAAGATTGCATGGATTGTGGTAAAAAAGATTGAAAAGTTTACCCCTCTCCCCTCCTTGGGTGTATTGTGTGCACCTGTACTATGGTTGCCATTGGAAGGGGCCCCATTTAAAGTCTGATGATCTTTCCCATGACAAGCATGCCAATGCCAGGGCAGTCGTGAACTTGTCATGTACCTTTTAGACTTTCGAGATACTGTGCGGAAACAGGCCCTTCGGTCCACCGATTCCGCGCCAACCGATGTAGACCAATGTCCGCGCCAACCATATAGACTAACAACACCCTACACACTAGGGACAATTTGCAATTTTACCAAAGCCAATTAACCTACAAACCTGTACGTTTTTGGAGTGTGGGAAAAAAACGGAGCAAACCCATTGGGAATTAGCACGCTATGTTGTACATGCTTAAAGTTTGTAAAGTTTCTTTGCAAGACCAGCTTGAGGTGAGATTGAACCTGTCGAGTAATCACTCAGTACACCAGGCTCACTGTAACCCCTGTGGAGTGGGGAGCACATGCAGTGTCCTCAGAAATGAGGATCTCCGATTTCAAAGTACAGTTCGCCTCAAAGTTCACTTGAGTGCCTCTGATACATCTTTCATTGATGTTTTGTCCTGTTCCAGGCACAGGAAGAGTGGGGTTTGACCATGTTAAGAAAGCTGGTTGAGTTTGGTGAATGTGTTAGAAGGTTATACGTCAGCTGTAAAGACCACTTGTTGAGTTCCATCTCTATTTTATTGAGTCGGGGGGGAAATGGTGTACAGTACTCTAGGATCTGTGTGGCCTTGGCAGGTGACGACACAGCTGGCAATAGTGATTAAAACCAGACAAAAGTGGTGAAAACCCTTTGAACCAACATCTTGGGGGCGAGGGTTCTAAGGCTGGAATGTTGTAACAGAGATATCATGGTAAAGCCATGGAATGTCTGAGAACACATATGGGAATCAATATTTTGCTGACCAGGAGCCAATGAGTATCAGGGAAATTGATGAAGAAAGCTAGTAAGGAGCAAAGATCCTATAGCGGAGCAATATAGACCACTCCTGCTAAATGCAATGGGCTGACGTGTAGTACGCAACGGAGCGGAACGTGGGCCTTTTTTTCATCCATTTCAGTAACCCAACCCTACCCGACTCGCAGTGTAATAAATGTTGCGGGGGAACAGTTTGTGTTAATAAATTATAATTCTGAAAATGATGAAAAGATTTTTACCAAAGAACTTTTATTTTTACGAGGATGTTTCCGTAACCGGCTTCCGTCTCCGCACTAGTTATCTTTGCTCCGCTATGGGATCTTTGGTGCGGAGACGGAAGCCGGTTACGGAAATGGGGCCGAAAATTACCCATGAATCTGCCCATGACCGTACTACGTCTTTTTCGTCGAGTGCTCTATCTTGCTTGCTATAGGATCTTTGGTTAGGAGTTAGGATGCCAGGAACAGAGTGTTGGATGAACTAAACACTAACAGGAAGCAGAAGATGGAAATAACAATAGCCTGAATGTCAGTTTCAGGAGTAAATGGATGGAAGGATGGTACAATGGTACAATTCTCGTTACTGAGGAAGGGCTCTGGGGATGATGTTAGCTGGCCATTTCCCCCCATCAATAAACCTAGTCTATAAGATTCACCAGTCTGTGGTCTGTGGTGGGCCTGTGAGGGTAACGAAACTGGAGAACAAGTTACAGAGTTAGCAGATAGATTGGTTTCAGAAATTTAAGTACAGTTTCTGGGCATTAATGCACATTGAATGGGGCTGATTGATGGTGATTTTAAGAAGGAAATTGCAGTGGATCAATGCGAACACCACAGTACATGAATCATCAGAGCTTATCCAATCTATTAACATGTAAATCAAAATAATGAACTATTGATGTTCAGAAAGGACCTTCATTCACTCACACTTCATCATTTAACACATTGCCCTCTTATCACTGCCCAAAAAACTGATCAGAGAAGACACCACCACATCCTTAGAAACCATACACTGGGACAGTGCGAACTTGTCCCAGGCAGCGTTAAGGTTCAATCTCAACTCCACTCACAAGCTTTCTATTCATGTGTAAGAACGAACTGCAGATGCTGGTTTAAATCGAAAGTAGACAAAATGCTGGAGTAACTCAGCGGGACAGGCAGCATCTCTGGAGAGGTTGAATGTATTCATTCCTGTTCAGCAACCTCTCCATCCCCTCCGCATCATCTGAGATGCCAACATCAATATCTGCCAACATTAATTACTCTCCACTGCCTGGCTGATTCCCTCATCGACCCCCGCCCCTCCCACCAGCCCACCCTCGCCATGTAATGGTGGAGTGAAGTCACAGCCTGCCTGAGCTCAAATATCTGTTCCTGACAATAAACAGCAGAGCACCCTGATCTCCGTGGATTGTCACCTTGTCGTGGTGGAGAAGCTTGTGTGGACCTGAGAGCGATGCCGTCTGGAGCCATGGCTATGGTAGGGCCACACATGGCGATAAGATCGAGGGGGGGGGTCTCTGACAAAGAGCAATCCAACCAAGACCTCAACGGTGGAACAGGCGAAGGACGATGGCTGACCTTAGTGGAGCGTCACAACGGCTGGGAAGGCGGATGAAGGCTGCAGCAGAAAAGGGTCTCCGGTCATCTTGGACTCCATGCCACTGGATCCTGACCCAGATCTGTCAAGGACCGTGGGGTGGCTGTCTGTGCACCAGTCTCCCCACGTTAAACAAAGTCACGCACAGGCGTCCTCCATATAGGGAATAGCACCCTGGAGACACCCATGGTCAGCCATGACCGAGGGGGGCCTAAGAATAAGATCTTATGCGGAGGGGTGGGGGGCTGAAGATGGATTGGGTGAGTTACTCCAACTCCTTGCCCTTCATTGTCATCCTGATGGCATCTCTGCGTTGAAGAACCATCAAGTCGTGCAGCATGGAAACAGGTCCTTCGGCCCAACCCATCCATGCTGACCAAGATGCCCATCTAAGACAGACACAAAATGCTGGAGCAACTCGGCTGGATGGGCAGCATCTCTGGATAGAAGGAATGGGTGACGTTTGGGTCTCGACTCGAAACACTACCCAATCCTCTCCAGAGATTCTGCCTATCCCGCTAAGTTACTCCAGCATTTTGTGTCTATCTTTGGTGTAAACCAGCATCTGCAGTTCCTTCCTACACACGGCCCATCTAAGATATTAACATTGGCCCATGGTTTACTCATATCCCTCTAAACCTCTCCTCTCTATGTTCTTATCCAAACATCTTTCAAACATTGCTATTGTACTTGCCTCAGTCTTCGCCTTAGTCTGCCAGCTCTTTCCATATACATAGCACCTTCTGTGTGAAAAGGTGGCTCCTCAGGGCGCTATTAAACCTTCCCCCTCTACCTTAAAACATGTCCTCTAGTTCTTGCCCTCTCCCTAACCCTGAGAAAAAAAACACTTTAAAATTCTCCCTATCTATTCCTCTCGTGATTTTATACACCTGTATAAGATCACCCCTCAGTTTCTTATGCTCCAAGGAATGAGGTCCTAGACTACCAACCTCTCCCTGTGACTCGGTCGCTCAATTCTTGGCAATATCCTGGTAAATCTTTTCCACAGACTTTCCATCTTAATGACATCTTTCCTATAGACGGCTGACCAAAAGTGACCAGAATAGTCCAAGTACAGCCTCACTGACATCTTGTACAACCACAGCATACTTCTATACAATACCCTGACTGATGAAGGACAGCTTGCCAAAAGCCTTCTTCACCACCCTGGGAACCTGTGATGCCCCATTTAGCAAACTATGTGCTTGTAGGCCTTGGTGACTTCTCTCAGTGCCTTCTCCCTAAACATTATACCCTCACTGAGAGTCTGGTGGGGTGCAGTATTCTGCTCCTATTTACAAGCCGGCTCTCAGCAGTTTAAAATCCCCGATTACATTATCTTCTTTGCTCTGATCACTCAGTTAAGCTCTGTCTCACAGGCTGAAGGATTAAAATAATTTCAGACCATAACAACTATTTCCAGACTCTCAGCGAGCTGGTGCTGAGAATAATTCTAGTTAACAATGAAACCTACCACTAGATTTCTGAAGGGAACTGGAAAAAGACTTGAAGAAACTTGAAGTGATAAGAGACAGTCTTCTTCTTATCGAGTCCACACACAAGATTAGAAGTTGTTCAGCCAGAGCTGAACACACTTCTCAGCATCTGCATACAATGGTGTCTGTCTTGTGCGTGGTGGTGGAAAGATTGGTGGAAACAGGGCCGCGACATGAACGCTCTTTCCTTGACCCCATCAGAGACAGATAGTGAATGGGATTAACTGGGTTTAGAGTTGTGCAGCATGGAAACAGATTCTTCAGCTCATAAAGTCCAAGCCAACTGTTAAGCACCCAGTTACATTAAACCAACACTAGCCCAGTTTATATTCTCCCTGCATCCCATCATTTCCAAAGGATGTGCTAGTCGGTAGGTTATGCGTCTGATGTACATTGCACAAGAGGGAGGTAGGTGAATCAGGGGGCATTGATGGATATTTGGGTGGGAATAAGTGATAGGCAGTGAGACTGATACATTTGCTCTGGTAGCTGACATTGATTCAATAGGCCAAATGACAAATGAAATGTGGGAAATATACACTTCTTCCACCCCAAAATGTACAGAACTCCATTCCAAACGCACACAATGTGCAACGTTCTCCCAAAACACACACTCTCCTTCTGAAGAGTTCATGTTTCCCCACACCGACCAACATTCCCCATCTACACTAGTCCCACCTACCTGCGTTTGGCTCATTTCACTCTAAACCCATCCCATGTACCTGTCTATATGTGTCTTAAGCATTTCAATAGTACCTGCCTCAACTACATCCTCCGGGAACTCGTTCCATACACCCACCACTCTTGCGTAAGTTATGATGTGAAGTTATGAATAGACAATAGACAATAAACAATAGGTGCAGGAGTAGGCCATTCGGCCCTTCGAGCCAGCACTGCCATTCACTGTGATCATGGCTGATCATCCCCAATCAGTACCCCGTTCCTGCCTTCCCCCCATATCCCCTGACTCCGCAATTTTTAAGAGCCCTATCTAGCTCTCTATGAAAGCATCCAGAGAACCTGCCTCCACCGCCCTCTGAGGCAGAGAATTCCACAGACTTTGAAGAAACCAGAGTTGGCAATCCCAGTCAATAATAATAACAACGGGACATGAAGCAACATCAGCACACTATATTCTACCACTGAATATAATACAGAATAGAATCTCCATCAAATTCTGCCACTTGTGTCCACCACATTTTGACCAGGGATAAATTTCAGCCCCGCACCAGGCTGAGCACGCGACCAGGAATACTCAAGAGGGCAGGAGACCCAGGAAATATGACGTCACAACACACAAAGGGTGGTGGGTGTATGGAACAAGCTGCCAGATTGACAATAGACAATAGACAATAGGTGCAGGAGTAGGCCATTTGGCCCATCGAGCCAGCACCGCCATTCAATGTGATCATGGCTGATCATCCCCAATCAGTACCCCGTTCCTGCCTTCTCCCCATATCCCCTGACTCTGCTATTTTTAAGAGCCCTATCTTGAAAGCATCCATAGAACCTGCCTCCACCGCCCTCTGGGGCAGAGATTGGTTTTCTAGATAAGTGTTCTTTATAAACATTGGCAGAAGTAGTTAAGAAAAATGTATTTAAGTCAACAAACTGTAGTGCGCTGTCTGAAAGGATGGTAGAAAGAAGCCTTCAGCATTTTTTAAGGAAGTATAGGAATCAGCAGTCCAAGAGATACAAAATGCAGATTCATGGACTTTGAGCTAGGATACATTATTTAGACTGTATGGGTGGGTGTTGGGAAAGTGGGGGTTGTGGTTGGGGTGGTAGAGCAATGAGCAGAGCAGTGGGGAAAGTGCAATTAATAGTCGGGTGAAGACATTCAGTGATGATATCAGAAAACAACCCTTCACACACAGAAAACACACTGCTGCAGGAACTCAATGGATTGGGCAGCAACCTTAGGCAGAGGGAAGTGGGATGACATTTTGGGTCGGATCCCTTCTTTAGACTGACGGAGTAGAGGAGAGTTAGCTGGTAGAGTCATACAGTACGGAAACAGGCACTCAGTACAACCCGTCAATGCCAACCATGATGCACCTTTTATGCTAGTCCCATTTGCCGGCTTTTTGGTCCATATCCCTAAACCTTTCCTCTCTATCTACCTGTCCGTGTTTCTTTTACATGTTGTCATTGTACCAGCCTTGACTACCTCCTCTTGCAGCTTATTCCATATGCCCACCGCCCTCTGAGGTGAGGAGAAGGGGTGGTAAGTGATAGGTGGATACATGGAGAGGTAGATTGGCAGATGAGTCAGGTGAGGGAGAGAGAAAACCTGACCGAGGCTGGAGGTGATGCATGGAGAAGACAAAAGGGTGCAAATGGTAGGAACTAATAAGGAAAGAAGATGGGGAGTGAAATAGTGAACCAGAGAGTAGGAAGAAGGGAAAAGGATGGAAGGATATAGGGAAATGGGGTTCCAGAGTAGGGAAGGGTGGATGATGAGCAGATGGAGTAGGTGAAAGGTGGAAGATGTGCATGGGGGCTGGGGGGGAGGGGGGCTACATATATGAGAAGGAGGGAGGATGCTTATGTGAAATTAGAGAATTGAATGTTCCTTGGGTTGTAGGCTACCCAAACGGAACATGAGATGTTCCTAGCAAACAGCTAACAATGGCCTGTTTCCTTTATCATCATTACTTTTTTGCATATCTTTCACTCATTTGTTCTATCTCTCTCTGCATCACCGTCTATGTCTCTCATTCCCCCCCCCCCCCCGACTCTCAGTCTGAAGAAGGGTCTCGACCCAAAATGTCACCCATTCCTTCTCTCCAGAGATGCTGCCTGTCCCGCTGAGTTACTCCAGCGCTGAGTCTATGAGATGCTGTTCTACAGTTTGCGCGTGGCCTCACTCTGGCAATGGAAGAGGCCAAGGACAGACAGGTCAGTGTGAAGCAAGGGAAGGGGGTATTAAAATGGTGAGCAACCGGGATCTCCAGCTCGCCCTGGTGGTCAGAGCGCAAGTGGTCAGCAAAATCGATGCATTGTCTCACCAATGTGGAGGAGATGGGGAAAAGGCAGGCACGGGTTATTGATTGGGGACGATCAGCCATGATCACAATGAATGGCAGTGCTGGCTTGAAGGGCCAAATGGCCTCCTCCTGCACCTATTTTCTATGTTTGTATGAGATCTCATTGAGATCACTGAATGCAAAAGGTTGGCGGAGGTGCATGTAAACCTCCGTCTCACCTGGGAGATTTGTTTGGCTCCCTGAATGGATATGTTGGACAAAGTGGATGGACAGGTGGGCAAGTGTTGCATCTCCTGTGGTTGCAAGAGAAGGTACCTGGTGTAACTCAGTGGGTCAGGCAGCATCTATGGAGGAAGGAAAGGGGTAGGTTTATGTTGGGAGGGATATGCAAACGAATGAATCACAGGTACCATCATCAGTCTCTTGTATCTCAATTATTCCCACAAATTTGAAACTCTTCCAAAAAACTGTTGAGGCTGGAAGTCTTTGGATAATTTAAATCCTGACACCGACCTCTTATTGGCAATTGAGTTAAAGAACCAAGGTAGATAAATTAAGTACAATAAAAAACACGGAACATTGGAAGAAAGCAGCGGGATAAATTAAGTAATTTGCTGATCAGCCCTGCACTTAATTGAATTGTAGATGAGTTGAGGGGACGGAGTGACCTACTCCCATTCTGGTGTCTGCGCAGTCTCTCCCTGAAGCTCGGTTCCAGCTTTGGACCAAGTACGCCAACTTCTCCGGTGCCAAATCCTGCTGAACTGCTGCCCTCTGCAGACCGCAGCTGGTACTGCCCGGGGCAGCCACCGTTCTCACAAATCGGATTGGACTGCGGCTATAGTATCCACTGCTGTCTGTCAGGGTTAGTTGATTGTATTTGATGCCAGAAGCAAAGTTGCAATGTCAAGGTCATTCTGTCATTCCTGTGTTATCTATTTCCTTTGCCCAAGGATTTTATTTTAATTTTGAAGCTCACATGACAAGGACCTGGTAGAAGTTATTAAAAATATTCCGTTTGCTCCAAAAATCAAACAAAGAACTCTGTGATTTAGTTGGTAAACACCTCTGTCGGTTGTTAACCCACGACTTTCTCTGTTGATATCTTTAGTTCAATCCTTCCATTACCTGTGATTTTATCCTTATTAACCCATAACTGTCTCTGGATACTCTCCGACTTTGTCGATGGTCTCCCTGCCTTGTAGAAGTTGGTGTTCAGTCATTCGGGGATGAAGGAGGCCGCTGAGGGGTGAAGGTTTGCTGTCATGTTAACTAAATACTATGTGTCATGTTGCATTAGAACTAATAGTGGAGAAATGTTTAGATGCCAAACACAGAGCAAAACTCATCCAATGGCTATGAGTCATTGCTGCAGCAAGTAAGAATTTCATTGTTCTATCTGGGACACATGACAATAAAACACACTTGACCCTCTTGACTCTTGAGATCACCCCTGACTTTGGTTTCTCGCCTGTGATGATTTTCAGGGCCTGCCACAATCACCTGGCAGTCAGATCTCTACACGATAGCCTTGGGTACATCGCACTTGGCCTTCTTGCACAGTGCGAGATCGTCCTTCAAAAAAGCCTTGGATCTGAACTTTAGCAGACAGGGAGTCTCCTTGTTTAGTTTGGAGATACAGCGCGGAAACAGGCCCTTGGGCCCACTGAGTCTGCATGATCAGCGATCCCCGCACATTAACACTATCCTGCACACACATAATATGTCATTATACCAAGCCAATTGACCTACAAACCTGTACGTCTTCGGAGTGTGGGAGGAAACCGGACAAAAACCCACACGGTCACAGGCAGAATGTACAAACTCCATACAGACAGCACCCATAGACAGGGTCGAACGCAGGTCTCTGGCACTGTTAGGCAGCAACCGTACCGCTGTGCCACCGTGCCTCCTCCATGTTCATCTAAGATTTCTAGTCCGGCTAGACCCTAATTGTCTCTGTCTGATTTCTGTACAAAACAGTGATGACTGGTGCATACTCGTACTAATTGGATGAAGTGGTGGTGAACATGTTCAGTCCAACTCAAGGCAGTCCTAACGAAGACCATCGGTCAAGCCCGAGTGCTGCTTTATTACACTTTTCGCTGATGCCTCTCATTTCAGTCTGTCTGTAAGCACTATCTGATGATCAGCCTGGCCAAAACAAGGAATGGAGCGATCGGCATACTAGACGAGTGTGTTTTGCTAATACTGCTGCAGATGCCAAAAGTTTAATTACATCCCACACTGAGTCTGCATAAAGGCCATCTCCCTCATGTCTGCACCATCACAGGGGGCACAGATGCGTTTCCATGGCAGCTCAGATTCAGCTGCTGTGAGGGATGAAACAGCGATCGACCCTTTACTCTCCAACTTGTTTGGGTATGAAACTGCACCCTGTATTTTGTGAGTATCAGCGGGGTCAGTGACAGCAAGAAGATGAGCAGCTGGCAAAATATACAGCAGAAGCTGTTGGGCAGCACGGTGGCGCAGCGGTAGAGTTGCTGCCTCACAGCGCCAGAGACCCGGGTTCGATCCTGACTTTGGGTGCTGACTGCATGGAGTTTGTACGTTCTCCCCGTGACCTGCGTGGGTTTTCCCCAGGATCTCCAGTTTCCTCCCACACTCCAAAGAGGTGCAGGTTTGTAGGTAAATTAGCTTGGTATAATTGTAAATTGTCCCTAGTGCGTGAAGGATGGTGTTAGTGTGCGGAGATCGCTGGTCGGCGCGGACTCGTTGGGCCGAAGGGCCTGTTTCCGCGCTGTATCTCTAAACAAAGCTGAAACTAAACGCCACGGCTGCCAATAGTGGAGTGATTAACATCACTGCTGTGCAATAAGTCATAATTGGAGAACAGAGAACTGAGATGATTACATTGCAGAAGATGGTGACAAATATAGGGAAGAAAGAAGCTAAGGAGGGATTTGAAAATATTTATTCATCAGTGCTCTGATGAGACCAGGGACCAACACAGGAACAGCACCTCATATTTCGCTTGGGTAGTTTAGACCCCAGCAGTATGAACATTGGCTTCTCTAATTTTAGATAGCCCTTGCTTTCTCCCTCCTTCCCCTCCCCCTTCCCAGTTCTCCCACAAGTCGTACTTGTGTGGGAGGAAACCGAAAATCTATGAGAAAACCCACGCGGTCACGGGGAGAACGCACAAACTCGGTACAGAAAGCTCCCGTAGTCGCCAATTCCTTCTCTCCATAGATGCTGCCGCACCCGCTGAGTTTCCACAGCATTTTTTGTCGACCTTCGATTTTTCCAGCATCTGCAGTTCTTTCTTAAACAGGATTCAACAACTTGTGCACAGGTCACCGTAAAGAGTAGGGAATATATTCTGGTGAATTGCAATGTATGGACAGTGCAAGGTGAACTGGCTGGGAAAGGAAAAAACAAAGGTTTTGGCAGCCAGTAGGCTGAGGGCGAGTCAGATGGTGCTGTAACAACGCAAGGACAATGGGGTCTCAACTGTAAACTGGTGAAGAACATGTGTGGCCATTGCAATGTGATTTGGCCCAAGGTGACGCAGGCATGCTCCAAATCACACATGGAGCCAGGACTGTAATTGTGCTGTTGATTACATTGGTGCTGTGTCAAATCCAGCTAACTTACAATGATTAAAGGCAGACGGTGGCTCTTAGAGACAATGTGCAATATAGCCAGAACTAATGGAAGCCAATTCAGATTCATTGCAGCTCGCCAGCGGAGATGCTACGACATGGTGCACCATCCTTCAATGATCCAACGATTCAATATATTTTATTGCACATGTACTTGGGTACAGTGAAACGCTTGGTTTTGGATACAGCCCAGTAAAATCACATAGCAGTCTGAAGAAGATTCCTTGAACTTGAAACCTCATCCGTCCATTTCCTTAAAACTAGAGGTCATATGTTTTAGGAAAAAAGGGGGAAAAATGTAAAGTGTACTGAGACAACGTTTTTGAGAGAAGGGCAGTGGGTACATGGAATGAGATGACAGATGAAGATGTAGAGGCATGTATAATTATAATATGTAAAAGACATTTGGACTGGGATGTGGAAAGAAAATATTTAGAGGGGTATGCCGAAACAGGCTTGTGGGATAAGGCCCAGTAAACATCTTGGTTGGCACGGACGAGTTGGGCACATTTCCGCATTGATTCCATGACTTTATTTATGATATTATTCAAAAAGAATAAAGAAGTTCCCCCCAAGTCCTGGCCAATGCTCATTTTCCAACCTACACCAAACAATGAGGTTTGTTGGAAGGAACCGCAGATGCTGATTTACACCGAAGGTAGGCACAAAATGCTGGAGTAACTCAGGGGACATTTCTGGAGAGAAGGAATGGATGACCTTTTGGGTCGAGACCCTTCTTCAGAATGAAAGTCACGGGAAAGGGAAACGAGAGATATAGACGATGATGTAGAGAGATAAAGAACAATGAATGCAAAAGGAAACAGGCCATTGTTAGCTGTTTGTTGGGTGAAAACGAGAAGCTGGTGACATCAGTCCACTGAAAAGCGGTGGTGTAGAGGGGAAGCCAATATGATGAACGATGAATCATCATTGGATGAGCAGAGGATCTCAGAACAAATAGCATCTCTGAAGAGAAGGAATGGGTGACGTTTCGGGTTGACCCAAAACGTCATCCATTCTTTTTCTCCAGAGCTGCTGCCTGTCCTGCTGAGTTACACCAGCTTTTTGTGTCTATCTTCCAAACAGTGAGGTTATCTGAAAAATTATCAGTGCTATTTGCTGGAGGATGCAGTGTATGAATTGGCACTTACATATCCTACATTCTAGTAGGATCTGTACTTCAAAACAAAATGTGCCTCGTTGATTGTAAAGCACCCTGTGAAGTCCAGAGGTAATGGAAGGCTGTGTGGCAGTAAAGTATTTTATCTTTGAATAAAATTAATTTTAGGTTTAGAGATATAGCATGGAAACAGGCCCTTCAGCCCACTGAGTCCACACCGACCATTCAGCACCATCCATCACCCAGTTCTATATTATCCCATTTTCTCATCCACTTCCGACACACCAGGGGCAACAATTAACAATTACAAAGGCCAATTAACTTACAAACCCGCAAATCTCTGGGATGTGGGAGAAAACTGGAGCACCTGAAGAAGACACATGTGGTCACAGGGAGAATGATCGTGGATGATCAGCCATGATCACATTGAATAGAAGGGCCAAATGGCCTACTCCTGCACCTATTGTCTATTGCCTAATGAGAACGTGCAAACTCCACACAGACAGCACCCACGTTCAGGATCGAACCCGTGTCTCTAGTGCTGTGCTGCAGCAGCTTTGCCAGTTGCGCCACTCTGCTGCACCATCGTTGGAACGGTTCCAGGCAACCTTAGCCTCAATAACCAAGAGGATCAATAAAATGACCTTGCAGTCTGGGCCAGGCTCAGTCCTAGAACATGGAGACCCATACATGGGTTGGGTTTGTACATTTGAGATGGATGGTAGGAGGTGCACTTTGGGTCTAGTGGAATGTCCCAAAACCTCTGTTTGGAAATGATGCATCTTGATGTCTATATACAGTAAAAGAATGATGGGAAACACTTACAGTTCATGTGAAATAGACTGAAACATAACCATAGAAGCAAACAGAATTGATTTGCAGGGGATCTGATCAATCCAAGCTTTGGTCGCCTACCTGCCGTGATTTCATCGACTGACTTTGCTTGAAGGTAGGGGGTGAAAGTTGCACGGTTTGCACCAGTAATAAAACTTGTCTCAAGTGTCTTTCAAAGTTCAACTGAAGGTCATACATGTTTCTGCAAAAGAAAAACAGTCATTAAAGATGCTATCAGACCAAGCAATAGCAAAGTAGCGAAGAACTGTCAATTTAAATCAGTACTCAAAGGTCATTTAGAAATTTTCTATCGACGGTAAATGAGCAATACACCCAAGAATCTGAATTCTTATTTTATTTCATAAACGAAGCCACCTTCAAAATTGGCCTTAATTTGACTGCTAAAATTGCAAAGAGTTTAATGCCGTGCATTGCTATTAGTGTTTAAATAAGACAAGAATTTATGATGGGCGAGTGGTATCTCAGAAGGCTATGGAAACCAGCATCTGCAGTTCCTTGTTTCTACATGTATGTCTATCCTATGCGTTTTAAGATGCCCATCATAGTTTAGTTTAGTTTAGAGATACAGCGCGCAAACAGGCCTTTCGGCCCACTGAGTCCGCGCCAATCTGCGATCATTAACACTTTCCTACACATACTAGGTATAATTTACATTTATACAAAGCCAATTACCCTACAAAGCTGTACGTCTTTGGAGTGTGGGAGGAAACCGAAGATCTCTGAGAAAACCCACGCGGTCATGGGGAGAACGTACAAACTCTATACAGACAGCACCCGTAGTCAGGATCGAACCCGGGTCTCGGGCGCTGTAAGCGCTGTAAGGCAGCAACTCTACCGCTGTGCCACCCCTAAAATTCTTGAAATTATTATATTTAAAATGTCGTCCATACCCTGATACTCTACGAGTCATGAATCATTACATATTGTTGGATGACATGTACAACTCTCCCTTTCAACTCATGAGAAGGCTCAGGCTCCCTAAGCATTCTGAGCCGTTAAGATGAATTAAATTTGTCACGGCAAGTTAGGACATGAACCTAACAGTATAAGGAGTTAAAAGGGTCACATTCCCTCAAAGACAGCTGACAATCTTGCCCTAAACAGTAACAATATCAAGTTTGTTTTTACTGCTGATATTAAACTCATGTTTTTAAAAAGCAAAGTTTTTTTTTTTCTAATGTTCATATTTTTTTCTTTCTTCTCTCTTCAGCCTGTACCTCACCTTTTGGCTTTATACCTGAATCAGCTCTGATTCAGCTTATTCCCTCTTATGCTGTTACTTTGTGTGTTTTAGGACATTTTTAGGATTGTTGGTCCTTTGTTCATGAGAGTGCCAGATATCCTGCCAGAGCCCTCATGTAGCAGTAAAAGACCCTATGAAGACCCTATTCAGGACTAACCTGGACTTTATCTGGACTTTACCTTGTCTACACATCTGGACGCCCGCAGCGGCGGCTGCGGAGGGTTGAGGTCCCGACCACGGGGGAAAATGGAGGAGGACTGGCCAAATGTTGTGCCTTCCACCACAGTGATGAATGCTGTGGTGGATGTTTGTGTTAAATGTTTATTGTGTTTTTGTGTGTTCTTTTTCATTGTACCGCTGCTGGCAAATTCATTTCACTTGCACTTTATGTGCAAGTGACGAATAAAACTGATATCGATTGAAGAGGAACAAATAAACTCCTGATGGCCTGACCGAAGATTTCCCCTCACCCAACATCAGGGAAGATGTAGATTCTGTGTTGGTATCTCAGTGCTATTGGGAGAAGCCTCAAAAAGGCAGCCAGCATCATCAGAGATCCCTGGCCACATTCTCGTTTGACCCCTGCCATCGGGAAGAAGATATAGGAGCCTGAAAACTGTACCATCCAGGTTCAGGAGCAGCTTCTTCCCTGCAGCCAACAGGCTATTAAACACGACAACCTCCAAATTAGGACTGAACTACATAGACTTAGGGGGATTGGTTTTGTTGTTATGCACTATTATTGTTTGATGTGCATGTGCGTGGAAACACACACACATATACATACACACGCACATATATATACATACACACATATACATATATACACATACACATATATACACATACACATACACATATACACAGACACACACATATATATATATACAGACACATACACACACATATATACATACACATATACATATATGCACATACACACATTATTATATTGTATACAGACTACTGTGTTTACATATTTTGTTATGCTATTGCAAGTAAGAATGTAATTGTTCTGTTTGAAACATACAATAAAACACACTTGGCTCTTAAGAATCTGGTGATACACAAATTGTTTACCACATTTCCTAAAGCACAATGGGGACTATAAATTAAAATGAGCTGCAAAATCTAGGGATATCCTGAGATCTTTGAAACTAATATACATATATTAAAAAACGAGTTCTTTCCATCCCTGCCATTACAAAATGACCAGACAAGAGAGAGAAC